>VXAC01004471.1:89303-177850 GCA_013399225.1 Rhipidura dahli | reverse complement strand
TTGAATTTATTGTCAAACAAATCGGAGCAAGAGAATGAGAGGCAAACCAGCAGAGGTTCAAGGCGAGGAACCGAGACATTGCCCTCGGCAGCTCGCAGCTGCACGGGGGGAATAAAGGATCCCCGGGGCCCCCGAGCAGCGGCTCTGCCCCCTCACAATGGGGATGTGTCCAGACCCCCCGGTCCATCCCGGGCTTCGGGGGCGAGAGTGGAGCAGGCGCCGAGCGGCTCCATGGAGCTTCCAGCCCCTCTGTCTACCGGCGTTTGCAATCCCGACGGATAAATTGAGTTCAAAGCGGCAGCGCCAGCTCATCTTTACCATTCTTTTTAAATTTCTTAATAAATTAAATCAAGGGGAAACTCCCTTTTATCACCATTTCAAAGCCTTGAATTAAGGGGGAAATGGAGCTTCCCTCTCAGTTTAGACCCGTAATTGATGCACTTCAGGGAACAATAACTGTCTTATTACAAGTAACTTTTACGTCAGTGAGTATGCTATTATGGATTAATCTTGCACTGGAAAACAAGTTCATACCCTACTGCTCTTTGCATCATCCAAAGAGTGTGGAAGCTGCTGCCTCGTGAGCTCCTGAGTTGTATCTTCCTTGTCATTCTTATCAGCCCCATGTTTAATTGCAAAAACGTAAATGAAATGCAGCAAACATTGGCCCAATGGCTCAGGACTTGCATATCTCTTCCAAAGAGAGGGAAAAAAAGTGTTTCTCCCAAATCACAGAGTTAAAAAGTTCATGCTATCTACATATTTTTAAAAGAAAAAGAGGAACAGTAAAATATCAATTACTGTGCTATTCCAGTCTATTTCTTTCACTTCTGGCATCTCTAAGAATACTTAAAAAAAAAAAAAAAAAAAAAAACCACAAACCAGACCACCATTGAATTTAAGCTGAACAAGAAGTGATCTGGTTTCAGGCTTGTAGCACTCCATTGCCTGAATTCCACTAAGGCAGTTCATCTTCTCCGCAGTTATGAGTCAGATCCCAAAGTACTGAAAAACAGCTTTTAGCTTTTTAAAAAAAATTTACCTGTAAAAAAAGCTGCTGGGGAGGGCCATGCTCCAGGCCCATCCATGAGATTTCATCCATACAGCTCTCTAAGATAGTTTGCTTTTATACATTCTGTGAATATAGCAAATTACCGTAATTGTACTGTTGCTAAAATATAATCTTAATGTATCCAGGTTCTAGAGAGTGTATGCAGTACAAGAACAAATATTTGCAGAGGTCCTGTTTCACTTCTAATTTCTTCAAAAGCGTTGCCTCTAGTCAACTGCATATATTTGAGTGTTTTGAAGTACTGATGTAAAAGTATGTATTTATTTGTATTTGCAGCTGACTTGCTTTAATAAAATGTAGAAAACTTTGCTTGTCATTCCTCAGAAAAAGAATTTTGTGAAGAACAGCTATATTATTTTTGTAGGACCGCTATATATGATAATGTAGGGTCCAAGTGACTACAAAAGAATTTGCTATACTTACAGCAAGTCTGAGAATTTCACACGTTTCTTTGGCATATGTTTTTCCACAGAATGTTTTTTTTAATATGGTTTTTAGTATCTGTAGTTCAGCACCAAAGAAACTCAGAGAGCGCACTTGGAAAATTTTCAGTGTTGGTATGACTACAGGGCACACATCACTATATTCAAGTCTCACCATTGTAAACCACAAAACATCATACAACTTCAAAAAGCAACAGACCAACAGTATCAGTTAGTTGCTTCTAAAAATGCAGCACATATAAACAATGCGTGTCAATGTCAATGTGATGATTAGCACTGCAAGTGCCATTTACATTCCTTTTTTGTTGGCGTTGCGAGATTAGGAAAATTGTCTTCCGTACAAAAAAACCCAAAAAGGGACCAAAAATAGCCCTAGGACATAGATAAATGCACTACAATACAAAGAACTTGACAAGACAACACAAAACCATGCTTCCGTATCTCATGGGTAAGGTAACAAATGTCACATAGATGCATGTGGGCAGCACGCTAAGAAACTAAGCGGCAGCTAAGAAACCTAAGCTGGTTTCTTCTAAAATACCAAAGCAAAAATTTTCACCAAGGTATTTCTAAATGTTTTCATAAGCACAACGGTTGCAGAATGCTGAACCACACTAGATAAATATAGTTAACTAAAGTCCAAAATAACTGTTTAAAAAAAGGTAACAATTTCAAACTACAATTACACATTATTCTTTGATATACTCACTGTTTAAAAAAAAGCCAGCCTAAATGAAACAAACAAAACCAAAAACCCCCACCCAAACCCTACCCATACATAACAAAATTTAGTCTAAAATGCCACTGAGTTTCAAAAATAAGTTTTTATTGTAGACTGCAGAGCTGCAAAAATATACATTAATAACTACAATATATTTTAGGACAGAAAAGTGTGTTTCAAAATGCAAATATAGTCCCATTTCATACTTTTCTTAGCAAAAAGTTGTGAGAGAAACTGTGTTAAAGTCAACAAATTAACACTATTAAACCCAACTTTGCTCTTTAAGGTGATCTTCAGTCAAAAATTTGGAACAGAAGCATATAGAAATGTATTTAATATTCTATCCTAATTTTCCCTTCCCAAAAAGCCTCCAGTGTTCCTGCAGATTGACACAGCTTAGGAAAGCAGTGAGAAGTCTTTATGTTTAGTTCTCACAGAAAATGTGCAACAATTTTTGGTTTTTGCTATCTCAGCCTTCGTACAAAAGATGCTAAAACTCAAAGGAGAGAGTGATTTCAGTATTGCCTTGGGCCCTTTATTTAATGCTGATACAGTTCTAAAAGCCCTATTTTGATGGGACAGAAGAATCAAGAAAAAAGGTACAGGGAAGAAAAAAATGTATCACAACAGCATGGGAGAGAGGGGGAGAGGCAGGGGCAGGGGGGCCCAAGACACACAAAACAGACAGAAGCAGCACCGACAGCTGGAGTTGTAACAAGTCCCAGGCCCCTTTCTCCTTCTGTCCTCCCTTCCTTTTCAGCAACTCTGGTTGCTTGGCTATCCTCCACCTAAGAACAATCTGAACATTAAGAACAGTTAGAACAGACAAAGCTGTAGCTTAAATATTACTTAAAAATTAATAGCTGGAGTGGACAGCCCAAAGATCATGGGCTACCACATTTGGGTTTGCAAATAAACCCTTTCTCTGTCACAGAAACTCCTCCCGATACTGAGAAGCTTTGCCTAAACAAGGATTTGAGGACTCTGCCTCATTACAATATCCTGTTTACTGTTTCACTGTATACAAGACAGTGGAACTGGTTGAAACACTAGCAAGCATCTTCCATCTCTCCTAAAAACCAGAGAGAAAAGCAGTGCCTTGGGACATCCAAAGAATGTGAGGCAATCTAATGGATGGCACCGGGTTTGTTTGCATCAGCAGGGTTCCACTGAGTCATGCCGTGCTGCTTCTGAAGTGTCTCAGGATTTGAGTGCACAGTGCCAGAAAGCTCCCAATTCCCAGCAGCAGACACCTTCCTGTATTTGTGTATGAAAGCATCCGTCTTCCCAAGACTAACCGCATAGACACCATCTGGCACCAGAGACCCGAAATGTCTGCTGCTGAGAAAGGATTTTCCAACACCACCGGCCAAGGAGGAAGAATTTCCATCGACGCTCAGGACTTTTGCAGGGGCTGCTTCGCTGTTGCCATCAGCAGTGGCCTCGGGAGAGTCACTTCCAGCACACTTGGTCAAACCATCCATGCGCTTACGGAGATCCTGGCTCAGCAGCAATACAATAGTCCCTCCAACACGAACCACTCTGGCAACCACAGGAGAAATAACGGTTAGGTGTTGATCCTTCCTGGCATCCCTTTGCCTGTGCAGAACACAACACTGCTGACACGTCAGATGCCACCTGCATTTAATAAAATAACTGAGTGTGTCACGGCTCAACTCAGTAAGCCGCCATCTCCAAAAGGAATTTAAATCCCATGTCTTCTTACTTCTTCCTAAATGGGAGAACTGGGCCCTGATCTGACTCCCAAACATTTCTGACATCAGCAGTTCTTTCTATTGGGTTACCAGGGAAGATGGGACTAATTTTTACCCCCTTAGTATCTTGCAAGGATTGAGGGCAGCATCAAACCTCAGGTTTTTGGAGACTGCAAACGAACAGCCTCCCAGTACAACAAGGGCTTCTCAGATTAGCAGGGTAATTCTGAAACTGACCCTTCCTTTTGGAAACTTTGAAACATCGGTCCTTTCCCTGTTCCACTGATCCTTAAAGGCTTCCAAACTCAGGAAACAGAGGAAAATTAACCATTGTTTGCAATTAATTTTTCTAGCTGTATGTCCAAACATTACACTTGGCATTGAAAGTGTGTGTGGGGGGGAATACTATCCTGACTCAGTTTACAGCAAGTAGTTTGAACAGTCTTACTGGGGGGGGCCTCTTATGGTAATGGTCTCTTCCTTATCTCCACCTTCCCATGGATATATTCTGCTTAGGATGGATCAATAGAGCAAAGAAGCCAAGAAGACAAGCACAGTAAGATTGCCACACCGTTCTGTGGAGCCATGCCACCTTCTCTATTCCCTTCCCAGCACATTCCTGCATCGGATGAGCGAGATCAACACCCACTGAAGATCAGTCCTAGAGAAAGAGCTTGTTTTCAGGCAACAAGTAGAGGGGAAGATGGCTTGAACCGTTAGAAGCAGCCTACCTATTAGCTTGGCTCAACTCTGCCACAAAATGATGTGGTGAGAGATGAAAGGACACACCTAAAATCCAACCAGGTGGCAAGTGAGATATTCCTGGATAGCAAGGAAAATGCATACCACTTTTTCTAGTCTGAGATTGCTCCTGTCAAGGCAGGCTGGTTAATGCTTGGTTGTGACCTCAAAAAGGAAAGCAGGCCTCAACTGAAAAAAGATTATAGCTTTATTTGCCTGGCCATGCTTTAACTTTGTCCAGGCAGGCCTCTCCTCTTCCTCCTTTCTGCCCTGTAAAGAAAATTTTTGAGTGTGGCTCAGAAATATTTCACCATCATGCCTTGTAAAGAGTATTTGTGAGCACGGCTCACACAAGATCATTCCTTGTCAGTCTGTGCTGCCATTGGCACTCACAGCTTGCAAGACACAATACAACAGTCTCCAAGAGACAAGTAAAGGGCTCAGATTTCCACAACCTGCACAGGGTCAGACTACAGAGCTGGAGAATGTTTGGAATAAACAATGTCTGAAGCTGACTGAATGCTTAGATCACACACCGTTGTGGCACTTACATCAAACCCCAAACGTGTCAAAGGCTACACGTACCTCTCCATTTCCTGGAGAATATCTGGCAGGAGCTGGGCATCATTCGTGATCTTGAACTTCTTCCCAAATGGAATATCCGAAATAACACTGTCAAAGCTTTCTGAAGGCAATGGCAATGCTGTAGAACAAAGGCAGGTCTTTATGTCTGACTGTCTGAAAAATGCACAGCAGCTATGCCCTCATTCCCCTTACAACACTGTCTGCCAGCTCTTTTTGGGTTATGCACCCAGATTCACAGCTCCTTCTGCACTTGCCCTCACAAACGACGCTATGAAGCCACCATCCTTCTGCAGACTGGGAACAGACAAATGCATGACAGCATATTTTAGTCTGCAGATTCCCTGCTCCTGATAATGTTTGCCCATACAGCAAGACCCCCCAGTAGGGTACTACATGGTTCCAAATTAACTGCTGCTTCTCAACACGCAGTACATCTTAAACATGAAAATAATTTAGCAAAATACAAAAGAAGAGCTAAGTTTGTGAGCACTTTACTTAGTGCAGATGTTCAAGTGCACATGTATGAATGGCACAGAACAACATCAAATTCCTCTCTGTCTCTTTTTTCTCCCTCCAAGAATCTGGTTACAGCCAGAATCATTTGGATTCTGACAGAGCTAGTGTCTTTGAAGTGTCTCCTTAGAGTTTCTGCATCCCAGCAGCAGTAAGTTCTCCTGACGAAGATGCAGTACTGCACCCTGTGGTGATAAAGGTCAGCCACATGTCAGGCTGTGCAGGCCAGTCTGAGACCCTTTCTGACATCCTGCGGATCCTCCATCCTTCAGGGTGCTCAAAACTGACTGGACAAGACCCTGAGCAGACAACGGGACTGAAGACCTCCAACAGTCCCTTCTCACCTAAACTCTGCTGTGATTCTATGCCAGCTTTTCTAGAACTAGCTGGAGAAGTTTCCCAGACTATTCTCGGATCAACACTTGCAGCACAACAACTGGGTATAAATTTTATCTGCAAATGAAAGGACATGTCACCTATAGTCCTGCTCAAGACATGCAGAAACAACAGCTTTTGACCACTGATGAAGATATCAACTACTTGTTCAGTTTAGAAAACCTGACACCTAAAAACCAATCCTAGAAACCAAAGTCAAACACAGCTTTTAAGTTAGAAATAAACCTACATTTTTATAAAAAATAAATAATATTTCTTACCATTCCGATAAGAAATAAATACTGCAAAGTAAAAAAATATGTACGCTTCATCACTCCTGCACAGGAAAAATCAACCAGCTTGCCTGTCATGAATTTCATACAGGCATAGTTTAGCCTCAGGCTTTGAGGTCCAGAATAAGACCATGAAATGATTACCTTCTCTACAGACTAGCTTGTGAATTAAGAGCAAACAGATTTTCCCTCTTACAGGAGAAAGGCACCATCATTCAAAACACTCCTACTCCAAAACATGAGACATGAGAAAACATCATCTTAGCTTAATGAGTCCTCACCATTACTCACCTGGTAAATTTAAGTTACAGGCTGCATTTGATTTGGATTTGTCCTGGCTGCGTTCCATTAAGATACAAAGAACTCTCACATGGTATACACTCTTTGCGGTACTCACACATTTACCATAAAGAGAGACAAGTACTGTTCATGCTGGACAATTGTAATTTTTATTGTCTTCTGCTGACTTCATTCTTACCAAAGTTCCCAGGCACAGGCAGCAGGGAGAAGGAACCAATAATTATCCCTTCACTAGCTCTAGCACTACAGAATCACCACTCAGCTGTTTGTTGGGAGTTAGCTCTCGAACATATCAAGAGAGCCTACATTACATTACGTAAGTACAATCCCAGAAACACAAAAAAAATTCACTCAGAAAGCCTACAGACATACCTTTCACTGAAGCTCTAAGCAATTCAATCTTATCCATTAAGCCTGCAGTTCTAATATTCCCATCTGCACCCTCTAGCTGTGAATCACTTATGTCAGCACCCCAGTAACAGGCTTCCTGTTAAGAGAGAAAGAGAAAAGTAATTCTGTTAACACTCAGGTTATTTACTTTATAAACCTTTCTCAGAAATGCTTTGTTGTACAGCTGCTGCAACACAACCCCCTTTCTGGGATATCTACTGTTGTTACACAGAGCAATTCACAGTCCAGAGGATGGAGGAATGGAGGAAGCATATGCTGTCTTCACTCCTTTAATGTTCTAGTCTGCTCAAGACACTTGAAATTACAGAAATAGCAAGGGCATGTCCTAATAGCAAGACTCCAGCTAACTACAGCCAGCCACACTGCTTCTAATGCTGACGACTGTGCTATCACACTGACTCCTCTGATCGCAGGATAAGCCCAGGAAGCTTTACAAGTCCATGGTTACCTCACACAAACCCTGCAGTATGAATCGATAATTGCACCAGGCTGTAGGGCACACTCATTTGGAGGAACATTTGTACTAAAACATTTTAACAGCTGCCTAGAAAAGATCATGTTTGGTTTCACCTTTCTGGCAATGAACTTTGGCCTAACTGGTACAGACAAAACCCTGTATCACAACCACCAGTTTCCCTGCAAAGATCCAACCAGATGTGATTGGGATACTTACAGGCCACTCTTTGGCAGCCTCCAGCAGTATCGTTCCTAGCCCACACATGGGATCCAGCACAAGGGCACCAGCCTACAAAAACAGAGGCGTTATTGCATCCCAAGCAAGACAGACTCCTTACCCAGGACAAAGCTTACAGAGGGATGTGCATAATCCCACTGAATCCAGCACAGGTTAACACTAATCACTGGTAATCCCAGGCAAAACTTGCTTGTAAGGGAATTTAGTAAAAGCATCAACAGCTTCATTACAGACAGCCCTGAGGTGACATTCAGGAGGAAATATTACAAGTGGACTGCAGACAGATATTAGTATCAAATTAATCTGTGAAAAGAGACCACATTTCCCTGGAAAACAACACCAAACAAGGTTTCATTTTCTCACTGTCACTGGACAGTGAAAAAAGTCTTGCCACTTAGACATATACTGTACAAGGGTTAACAGCTCTGTTGAGAAGGACCTGGAATTACAGCAGACACCTGGCTGAACAGCAGGTGACAGCACACTCTCATCACAGACACGGCAGACCCTGTCCACATGCATTAGGAATGGGGCATTAAAATCACCACACCCTTTCAAAGCATCCAGCTCCAGCCCCGACAAGCAGCACCCCCCTCCCCTTCATTCAGGACTCCATATCTTTGCAAGGAACATTCACTGACACTGATTTCAGCCAGAGATGCCATGGCCCATGCGACTGTTGACCGCAGTCCTGCTGTTCTGATATACTCTCTGTTTGCCAATGGAAGCCTGCAGACAGCAGAAAAACCCCCCAAAATTAACTAAAACAACAGCAGAACCACTCAGAAAAGGCCATGTAATGTCAAAGAACAAATGAACTGGACCGATCTACTGAGAGAAAAGTCTTTTAACCATAACTCACTGCAAAGTCTGGCCTGTGTGCTCATTTAAGATGCAGAAAGATCACAAGACTAATTTGACAACCAGTGATTATCGATTATCAAACTAAAAGATAAATACTCACGGTAGACAGTGACATTTACAAATCTTGCCTGTTCTGATATTGCCAAAACAAATCTGGTGGGCAGAATGCTTACCTGAAAAGAGGAATCCCCACCACAGAGTGAATGTCATTAAGATGTACAAAGATCTAAAAGAGGAAAAAACCCCCCCAACATTTTAAAGTCTCAAACTGACACAACAATAGTTTTAACTCATTTAAACCACACACAGATGCTTTTACAAACTTCTGATCTTAGTCTTTAAGAACAAAAATGCATACTATAAACAATAACAATTAATTGGAACAAATCCCACTAGATAATCTGAATGCCAATTTAAAGACGATTTAATGCTTAAACAAGCTGAAGGGGATTCTGTCAGCCAGGAATCCATCAGCAAGCACTTGAGTTTATAAGGAGGTCTCTTTTTCCTTAACACAGCATGGGAATTTTTAGTATAAATCCATTTATTACAAGTGGAAGAATATTATTCACTGTATACTAGAAACAGAAGAAATATATATAAAAAGAAAAAAACAATCAACGAGAAAAAAACCCCAAAAAACCCCAACCCACCCAAAAACCAAAACAAGGAAACAACCAACCAACAAAACCCCACCATTACCCACACTAGTGCCACTAAGAGGCAATTCAGATAAAAGTTAGGCATAAGTAATCCTCCCAGAAATGTAGGCAGATAAAAGAAATTGTTCTGCTGTCCCATAGAGAGCATCCAAAAGAAGACTGAGCTCCTCAGGAGGTCTTGCATGACTGCAATCCCTGCCCCCAGAAAGCACAAAGGGAAACACGATGCTGTTGAAAAATCCCAGTCCTCAGCACATAAATAGTTTCAGAGCAAAAATCTGGGCAAGAAGAGGAGCCCCACATGAGCCTCAACAAACATAATGCTCAGTGTGGGAAAACCAGTGCCAGTAAATGAACTCAAGAGTTTGTACAGCATCAGTGCTGAGAGCAGCTTCCACAAGCCAAGCACAGGGATGGAGAAACAGCTTGTCAAGAGCAAGGAATAATTTTGAAGGTCTCCAGGAAGCCTGCACCATCAAGGGTGCACTAAGCAAGCTGTTCGTCACAGACAAGGCCCAGGGGGAGGCTCTTCCACAAACGGCATTCTCAAGTCTAATTCCTTGAGAACACACCCTTGGCTGTTTGCTCACTTCCCCTACAAAGGCTACAGATGCCCCATGGCTCAGGTGATTTCCATTTTCACACAGTCAGAGTCCAGCAGCCTGTAAGGGTGCTGGATCCTAAAACACCTCCTCTATAGATCCTTCCCCTCTTGTGCAGGCCCACATGGCCAGGCTGATGTTTATTCCAGAGCTCTGGAAAGCACACACACACAGGAGCCACATACACGCTTTGCTCAGTGCTACCAGCTGATTTCAGTTAATTTCAGCGGCAGAAAGACCAACAGGGAGAGGCCATGGTCCCATGTGCAAAGGGAGCAGAGAACAAAACAGAAGATGTAAGGGGTGATTCTGGAAGCATCAACAGGCAGACAAGCACCACTACCTCTACGTCAGGGTCTCGTAGATCAGCACGCCACCCGCACTGCTTCACAAGTGCTATGCCAATGACTCTTCCGATCTCCTACAAAAGGGAAGAACAGTCACAGGCAATAAAAAAACCCAGAATTCAGAACACTGCAGATCACAGCCTTGGATGCACAACCCTCAGATATCCCTGGGAAAAGAAAGACTCTATGCCTAAGAGAACAACTCACACAATTCACACCAGAAGAGGTACAACAGGGCAGAGCAGGTGAGCGAGGGGCAAAGCAAACACACCACACAGCAAACAACCAACATTCAACTGGAATGAGAGAGGCTAAAGTTCAAGTCCTGACCAAGTCACAACAAAATATTCATTTGAGTTGGGCTTGACCCTTGTGAGTCCCAACTCAGAATATTCTGACTGCTGCCATTTTGGAATTTTTAACCATATGCACAAAATACTTCCAATGGCTCTACAGCAGATTACCCAACAAAAAACCTCTGAATGTACAACTACAACTCACAATTTTAATGTTTTCTTTACATCTAGAAAGCTCTGAATACCTTCTGAGTATAAGTTCAAACACAGCACAAATTTAGGAAAACACACTTGTAGGGAGGCTCATGTGATCCACCTCACCAAGGTACTAGCTTTAGTAGGAAAAAAAATCTGAACTACTGTTACCTTCAAATAAGAGAAACCTACACAAATGGGAAGATGGCTGAATACAGACCCCTGGAGGTCTGTATGCCACCATTCTTTTCCAAGGACCAAGCTCCACTTCTCCCAAGACTCATCCTAGGGCTGCGGTCCTGGAGAACAAACTCTCCCTCATACCCAACCAGAGGCAATCGAAGCTGCAAGTTCTGGCTTTTACCCCTTCTTCGAGACTGCCTGCCACAACTGAGAGGATTCTGGCTCCATGGTCCTTGCAATGGTCCTTTAAGTAGTTGTAAACTTACCTGATCACTCCTCAGCCTCCATAGGCCCAGAAACCTCAAACTCTTACCTTTGCTTGTCTTCAATAAAAGGCGTTGATTTGAAAAACATTAAGGGTAATAGTGAACAGAAATTAAAAACAGCATTTGTATTTCCATTTGTTTAAGGTGAATGCAGGTCAAGGGCTTTTTGAGAAAATACAGAAAAAGCTTACATCAGTTTATTATTCCAGGACACAACACAACTGAAATGACAAACTACACATCTTTGTTCACCTTTGTTAAATTCTTTTATAAAACAGATACTTCAGCATACCTGTGAAGTAAGTATTTTGGCAATTGCTCCACTGCAACGACAAGACACTCTGAAACTGAAGCTAAGCTTCTCATTTGCAGTAGGATTCTCTCCACTGCCTTTGGAAGGGAATTCTGAGGAAGTCTTACTCTCAGTCCAGTACTCCTGACCTCTCATTCTCTCTGGCGCCACACACCTCTCTCCAGCTTCCACCTGACACTCCTCAGACACAATTGCTCTCACACGTTCCATTTTCTGCCTTTTACTTGCAGTATTTGTCTCTTCTTCTGACTTCCTCTTCAGAACCAATGTGTTTTCTTGAGAGACATCATCTGTTTTCCCCTCGTGTCCATGAAGCTTTCTCCAAACAGAGATAACATCCAGCCAGTATTTTGGCTCCTCAATGACAAATCTTTTAATCTCATGCAGCATTTTCCCTGGAAGAAAAAAGCAGTTTGGGGTTTAAGTACTTCAGCCTTGGCATTTCATTTCCCTCCGGACTGAGAACAGCTCTTAACAGCAAATGTGTTCAGATTTCATTAATGTGTGAATCCAGAAACTGCAGCTCACTTCCCGTACAGAGGCTACAGATGCCCCGTGGCTCAGGTGATTTCCATTTTCACACAGTCAGAGTCCAGCAGCCTGTCAGAGTGCTGTATCCTGAAACACAGGCACAGCTGAGCTCTCAGCACCCACATACCCACCAGAAGACACACAAGCATCCCTCTGATTACCAGCTCTGCACAACCACGATTGAATCACGCAAGACTTCAATTCCGCACAAGAACTGAGAAGCTCTAGTAAACCGGACCACCTGTGAGAGTCATTCCCAAGGACAGAGGACCAGCCTACCCTGCCATCCTCCCCAAAAAGCACTTGGCTCAGGATTAAGAGATGCAGGACACTTTCCAGGATTGAAAGACAGACACAAACATGAATTACTTTGAGTCATCTCAGGCAAAACCAAGTTTATTCTTTCAGAAATATTTCTGCTTACCATGCATCACTCTGCCTTCAATCCTGCAACATACACTTACGTGTGGGCAGTCCTAAGTTAGCTACAAGAGAGGCACGAGGAACAGAGAGGCCACTTAAATACCTCAAAGCTCATCAAGAAAAAAATATAAAGGTCTTTCTAGTTATCACTTAAAAATTTAGAATTATGATCAAATTTGATTCTCAAAGCTGAAGGCAATCTCCCAAATAAAAACCCACCAGCAGGCAGGTATCAGTCCATCTAACTTGAAATTCTCATTCCAACACTAACAAAGAGGATGACCAAAGTAGCTGAGACTCGGAAGCTGTGTACTTAACAGTCAATTGACACAGAATATAGGCCGGGATTTACTTTATTTAACAGAAAATACGACTTCTTGTTAAAACAAACACAACAGATCCAGAACTGAACTTTGGGGTGGGGTATTTGTTTTTGGGACCGGGCAGGGGGTCAGAGTCTCAAAAATACACATATACATTCAGTGCCGGCAGAACACAGGCTGGAAGGTAGCTATTGAAAACAATTTACAAGCCCTTTTCAGATTAAAAAAATATTGAAAACACATCTGGGTGAAAGACACTTCCAGAATCTTTTACTGTCAATTAGAACTACAGCCATTAGTAAAATAAAAAACCACCTCAAATTTTATAACTAGGACTCAAACAGAGGCTTCCCATTCCCGCGCAGCCCGTGCCCGGGCCGTACCTTTACTCCCGGACACCGGCAGCGGGCTGTGCTTCTTCAGCAGCAGGAACAGGCGCTCGCCCGACCGCAGCTTCCTCAGCTCGTCCGGCGCCGCCGCCGCCCTGAAGAACACTTTTCCCGAGACGCAGTCCACCTCCGGGGAGAACACACGTCGGACCCGGCAGCGAGGCTTCGGGTGAGCCCCGCGCCCCAGCTCCCCGCGGGTGACGGACCCCCTCCGACCCCGACCGAGCCCAGCCCCGCGGTGCCCCGCGCGGGTGGCGGCACAGCCCAGGCCGTGGTCGCCGGGCTCCAGGACGCGCAGCACACGCGGCCGCGCTCCCCGCTGAGCCGGACCGGACCGGACCGCCCGGGCGGGCACCGGCTTCGGCTCCCCGCTCACCTCCGTGGCGCCGAGCCGCGCTCGCACCTCCCGCGCAAGGAAGGGCTCCAGCCCGCGGCCCGCCGTGCAGAAGAACCGCCCCGGCTCCGCCGACGACATCTTGACGAGGCCGGGCCTGTGCGGCGGGACCGCCCCGGGGGCGGTGCCCCGGCAGCGGACTGGCAGGATCTGGACAGGGATTGAAAAGCGCCCGGTTTTTGTATTGTTTTCTATGCTTTATTTTGTTTCTCTTTCGGATACCAAATCCTTACGTTCTGTTTGTGCAGGACAAACGAGTTTTCCATATGGAAATACACAAGATACTTGTCACTAACTGCTCAGCAGGGCAGGCCCAAGCACCTGCAATGGTTTTATTCTCTGTACAATTAGTTCTGTGTAGCGATGACTGTAAACAAATAATATAGATACATACAACATAGTACACACGATTGTTTTCATTGTAAATTCAGAAGTGAAAAAAAAATTCCATTGTTATTCTACACAAACACATCGGTGGAAAGTTCAAGCTGTTGTTTTAGCGTGACCTGCAACTTCAGAGGAAAAAGGACAAGCAAATAGATCTATTCAGAGCTCTAAACTTCACTTTGTAGTAAATTACAGAGGACAGATACCACCCAGCAGAATACCGAGGATCTGAATTCAGTACAGTAGTGATTCCTCCTCCAAGGACAAAAGAAAAGTCTTGCAAAAAAAGAAAAGCTAGGAGTTTGCATTATGTAACTAACACAAACCGCATACGGTACAGCCTTTTCTTTAAATGTTTGTAAACAATAGGCTTACGGTTTTAGGCAAAGAAAATTAAGTTCTTGAGTTGGTCCTTGCACCCTTCACACATAAACAGCATTGTAAAGGTGCAAGGACCTCAGCAAATACCTGCATTTCATGCTTAATAGCTTAAGCATGCATTTTGTAGAGTTTTTCTATGGTACATACTCTTTATTAAGGCTACTGTGCAAAAAAGATTCTCAGCCACTGAAGGTGTTTCTGTAATTCTGTAAAAATTATTTGTAACATTATTATAGTTTAGCAGGCCTGTGTGAGATTATTGAAAAAAAAAATCATCCTTGTGGTTCAACCTCACTGACAAAAGAGAGAACACTAGCAGCAGCCTACATGTCCAACTGTGTTGTGAAAAAAAGCTAATATGCATTGCAGTTTACTTTAAAATATATAAATATTTTTAAATGGCACAAAGCTTGGTACAGGTGTATCTGACAGTGGAAACACAAATATATGAGGCACCAATCATTCAGGCCAGATCTATTTTTATGTATCTTGCAATCACTGTCTTCATTTCTTATTGTCAGATGAATGCTACAGCTTGTCAGCCTGTAATAAAAATCAAAGTCAAAACAATTTTGGAGCTTTTTCAGTATTGGACCACTGTAATTTCCCTACAGTTTAGGTTTTGAGCTTCCACTCCTGCAACTGCTTACATTACTTTAATTTTTAAGAACACAAGTGTTAATTTTCTTTTTCAAGATTTGAAACTTGATTATAGGAAATAGTTATAAAACTGTATAATGTATATTGGAACAATAACTATCAATGTCTGAATATTTTTACATTTTTTGAAATTTTAATAAGTCCTGTCAGGAACACAGTTATTGCTATTCAGGGACTTAAAAATAAAAGAAACATGAAGGCACAGACAAAACTGTTTGAATAGTGAAATCAAGCAGATAGAAACCAGTATTCTGCCTAGAATTAATCCTTTTGCATTTGAACACTCTTCAAGTTATCTACAGCTTTCTCTTCCAGGCAACAATGATGACATTTACATGGGGATATGGATTTAAGTGACTAACTGTGGGGGACACAGCTTTTCAACTCTGCTAATTCTTCAGACATTCCAGGTGCTCCACCTGGAATATATTTGCTTTTTCAGGGTTTGAGTCAGGTATCTTGAGTAAATAAGTAAAGGAAAAATGCTGGTTTGTATAAACTGACAGTTAACAGAAATGTAGACTACATGAAGAAACTGGGATTTTTTTTTCCCTACTAGAGTAAAATTAAGCATCATCAAGTCTATAAAAGCAGTATATTTGAGGTTAGTATCCAGAATTTTGCTGCTCATCTTGCAATACCAAATGGTATTTCTTTACACAATGGTTACTATTTCATTGCATATAATAAAAACCTAGCCACTGGCATTTACCTCACTCAATCTCCTGAAAAATGTGACGTTGTAGGTGACACAAAGCAGTGAAGTAAGAGCAGTGTTCCAGCCTTCAAACTTAAAAGTATAAGAAATTTCAGAGCCCTAAGAGTATTCAAACAGACTGTGATGCACTACTTGTACGTGATACTGAATGGAGTCTATACATACTGTTTCAAGAAGCATCTCACCTCCCCCAAGTTCAGAACCATTTTTTAAACGCTACCATAGCAATATTAAGTGAAGAGCAAAAAACCAAAAACCTGATCTTTATGCAATTTTAACTATCTGTAATATTTTAAATTGTCTATCCTCTTTTTACTTTCTTGTTTTCACATGTAAACAAAATTTCAGGATTGGAAATGTCAGCATCAAACAAGATTGTCCCAACCCAAAACACATTTTGAGTGTGACCATGTAGGCACTGAGCAAAACTCAAATACTATGTGGTGTAATTCATTATAAAGCAAAAGCATTCGTGTTCCTGTGACCCATCCCTGGTGTAACACTTAACTGTGACAAGGATACATCCTGACGTCCTAGCATGTTATTTGTATCCAAAATTTATATCCTGCATCCCTCACTTGTAGCTATTGCAGATAGACAGTTTCAGGTACTTCTGATCTCCAGGTTTTTCATCTTCAAATGAAAAGTTGTGGAAGAAATTACCACGGTTTCTCTCTTAGTCTTTTATGAATATTCATACTTAGGATTCCTTCAAGAAATTTGTTTTTATTACATCATCCTTTGCCTCTCATACGTGTTCAAGGTATGTCCAAAAGGAACACAATGTCACAACCAGACTTCTGGAATGCTACACAACAGAGTGCAAGGTGCCTTTTTACCCCGATCAGACAACTTGTGAACTGCTGGTAACACCAAGACATCAAAAATAACATGCAGCTCAAAAAGTGGGATAGCAATGAGATACAAATGAGGAAACACTTCTGCAGGAAAAAAGCTATGGATCATGTTCTCTACAGTTAGATCAGAAACAGTTTCTGTAAGAAATTCCTAGAAGTGGGGATAAATGCATTCCGTTCTTATGAAACTGAAATAGAATGCACAGCAGTTAAATTACTTGCACTGCACCTATAATCCAAATTGCCAAATAGAAGCCATCTGCAAAATAAAAGCCCTTCCTGCCTGCCTGCAGGCATAACCTGTGCTTTCGTCAGCTGACTTAGCTGACACATTACTGACTTCTCTACACATTCAAGACAAAGCACTGAAAACATCTTAGGAACTTTAGTCCTTCCCATCAGACAGGAGAAGAGCAAAGCCATGTTTCTAAGCCCCTTGTTCCTAGAACACAGCTAAGCATGTTTCTAAAAGTCTTCTAGGAGGTATTTGATTGGTTCTATACTATGGCAAGCATAAATTCTGTAATTCTTGCTTCATATTAAATTCTTTCCAGTTGAGATTCTGGATGAATCCAATCCTACAAGCTCCTTTCAGTCCACAGAAACCAGTCTGTTCCAGTCTGTGTTTACAGTGTTTCTTCACAAAGAAAACAATTTGAATCACAGCTACACTTCTACCTCAGAATTTCCTGGCCCCACTTTTTGTTCAGGTCCATGAAAGCACACATTTGCAAAAATAGAGCAGAGTGCTAGGACTTCTCTTAATAATTATTTCTAACATCACAATCAGAATAAGGAATGAACTCTCATCTCCCAGCAGAACAATTATTTGTAAGTAACTATGCTCCAAAGTTCCTCCATTTGACTTCCTATTATCAGAAAACCTTGCAGAAGGCTGAGAAGTCCTTTAAATACTGCTTTTTAAAATTAGCACTTTCTACAAAAGACTTACAGGACATTGCAGGGTTATGCAGTGGGCATAAAACTGATGTGTTTGGCTCCTGTCAGGTTTTTACAACCTCTGAAAACACATACAAGTCTCAATCACAAGTGGTTATCTTTGCTATCCCTTCATCCAAAACCAATTAGGCAGCACTAAAATAATGTTTTCATGCTAAGATTTACTGAAACTTTTGAATAAAACTTTTTATTTTTCTGTTCTTGTCAAGCTGAACTTGAGTTTACTTTGCAATTCACTAAATAGACTTCGACTGACACTGCATAACATCCTAATTCAATCACTCAGAAGAGTAAATTAAAAATTGACTAGTACTGGTTCACTTCCTACATAAATCCATGCTGTTATTTAAGTAACATGCTCTTTTAGTCAAATAGGACAGCACAGACTTGAACAGTCTTCTACTTTTGAAAAGTGTTGTGACTGCTTTTACCCTGATTGCCAGCTAAATCTGTGTGAGCTTTGGGAATTACTAATACTAATGGTGAACAGAGCTTTTATCTGGAGTCTGCAAATGCAATGTGCAACCATAAGGAACTGTAGCATTTGGAGAAGAGAGAAATACTCAAGATTCTCATGGAAAAGCTTTTAGCATAAACATCTGAGAAATACTGATTTAATATTTTTGTGTAGTTGTGTGTATTATTCAACAGACAAGTCTCAAATCATATAAAGAGAATGAAGAAAAGATAATGAAAGTGTAAGTTAGCACTCACCCCCTCTCCATGATGGTATTTAATATACAGCCAACAGGTGTGAAAACATTAGATTGTGTTATTGTTACAATAATAACACAGCTCAGTATATTAAAATAAAGAAACATTTTCTGGACTGTTTAAAAGCTTACTGAGGAGAAAAATACCAGAAAAATCACCACACAAATCCTGCTTTAAAATTAATCATTTTTAGCAATCCAGAGAATTTTACTACAATACGTTAAAGTTTCTTCTTTAAAGTTTCTTCTCTAAATAAATTTTAAATATCAAATTAATAAAGAATTAGAAGCTCGAGTGGAAGCTCATAGAATACAAGGGTTGCTTTCATCACCACCATCCACAGGACAGCATTGTATGCAGAGGCCCCTCACAAGAGTCAAGAGTTAGCAGCTGTTGTCTAAATCATATCTTAATCAGATTTAAATGCTCAAGTCACTAGTAAAACTTGGACTTGGGTACAGGTGGAAATGGGACCAGTAGCCTCAGAAGCAGCACTCCACCAGCCTAACTAGCTGGGCTGCCAGACAGATGGCCTCTTCCCATCAGTTGGTACCTATAATGCCAAAACACTAATGAACTGCACTGACGACAGCAGTAATTGTCACAATCAAGACCTGAACATCGGTGTCTGCTGGTAAGTGAACACACACAACTTTATGTCTCTGAACAGGATAAGGCAAATAAATGTATCCTATTATACAAAAACAATACAGGCTAAAGTAATTAGCCATTGAGGAATCTTTGATTCCATCTTGATGCTTATCACAAGGCCATTTGATGGACCAGGTTATTGTTTTATATTCACATTTAAAACTAAACCGAATGCAATTTCTTAAAAGTCATGGGCTGAGAGGAATAAGCCTGCCTCTTTGTAAGAGTCAGAATTCATTATTACATAAAGAAAACCTTCCACACAAAATGAATGATGTCAGTGATGGAAGCATGCATCAGCAATCCAAATCCCTGCATGACCAAAGATGACAATTCACTAATAAAACTGAAGTCATATCTCAAATAAACATCTACAGTCCTACAACTCCATTACACTAAATCCACGTTCATATTATTCTCATAAAAAAAGAAGTCACAACAATATTCTCATAAAAAAGAAGTCACAACAGACTATCTCGTGAGCGCATTCAGCTTATCACGTATGATTTCAACCATCTAACTTGGACAAGGATCAGGCTTCAGAAATCTTCTTTCTCTACCTGCTGTAAAAGACAAGAAAAAAGCCCTAGAGAATGCAACATAAGTATTAACTCTCGTTGAAAAGCAAAACATTAAACAAACTTTAGCCTCATCGGAAAAGTTGGAATTGGGTGGGGATAGGGAGGAGCTATCAAAATTGGGGGGAAAAACCAAACAAGTACCACTTAATCTCAGAGTGGTTTACATTGGAAGGGACCTTAAAACTCGTCTAGTCCCATCGACCTGCCATAGGCAGGGACACCTTCCACTATCCCAGGTTGCTCCAAGCCCCGTCCAACCTGGCCTTGAACACTTCCAGGGATGGGGCAGCCACAGCTTCTCTGGGTAACCTGTGCCAGGGCCTCCCCACCCTCACAGGGAAGGATTTTTTCCCAAGATCCCATCTAACGCTGTCCTCTGGCAGTGGGAAGCCATTCCCCTTGTTCCGTCAGTCCAGGCCCGTGTCCCAAGCCCCTGTCCAGCACTCCTGGAGCCCAGGAAGGGGCTCGCCCGCTCCCCGCTCCGTCTCCGGCCTCCTCTCTCCGCTCCCTCTCCTCCCTCAGCGCTCCCTCGCCGCCCGCCCGAGGTCCTGGCGGTGCTGCTGCGCATGCGCGGTGCGTGGGGCCGTTTCTATGGCAGCGGGAGCCAACAGGGAGGTGCCGCCATGAGCCCGCCTGAGGTGGAGCCGCTCGTGTGCCACAAATACGAGATCAAGAGGCGCCTGGGCAAGGGGGTGAGTGTCTGGCGGGGCCTGGTCTGTAGGAGCTGGGGTGACCGTGGGAGCTGGGAGGGCCCATGAGAGCTCGGGGGGCCCATGTGGCGTTCAGGGCACCGTGAGAGCTTCAGGCGGCCCGGGGGAGCTGAAGGGTTGTTCGGGAGTTCAGGCGCCCGTGGGAACTCTGTCGCCCAGGGTCCCGTGGGAGCTCCAGGTGACCCAGGGCAACTCCGGGGGACTGTAAGAGCTCAAGAATAAATCGTAAAATGGATCTGAGTCTCAAAGTACATTCTCTTTGTGCCTGCCAAATCCTTCTACATTTACTGTAATCCCATCACTTCAGATCATGCTGCATCAAGTCATATTTTCTCCATTAAATGGATTTTTATACACGAGCCAATGGTAATTTCTAGGATATTCAGACTGTCTCTAAATCCTCCCCAGTTATCTGCTTTTCTATTCTGGCAGCTCTTTGCCATCATTCAGTTGCGTTGATACAAGTATTAAAGGATTTCCCTGAATGTCTTCACGGAGTCAAGGAATCATTGAGGTGGAAAAACCCTCGGAGCCTGTTGAGTCCAATCACTCCCCCACTAATCCACGGGGCTCTTAAATGCCCCTAGGGATGGGGACTCCACCCCTGTGCCAGGGCTGCACAGCCCTTTGCAGGAGGGTTTTTTCCAATATCTAGCCTAAACCTCCCCTGACACAACTTGAGGCTGTTTCCCAGTTGCCAGCAGGGTAATACTGTAGCACTTACCCGAGGTACTTGTACAACTGTTTGCACTGCCTCATGCATGGCAAAGGTCCTGATCCCATGCTCCAGGACCACACATGTTAGTGGGAAGTCTGCCTTGATGTCATTACATGATGATTTAATCACTAGAATCATACATTGCAGCTCTTTTGTTTTGTACAAGTATCTAAACAGTAAATGGGCATTTCTCAGTGGGATATGATCCTGTTGTCCAAAGGTAAAGCAGTCAAGATTCAAGTCAGTGGCCTAAAAGAACAAAACTGGATTTGTACCACAAGTGAGACTGAGCAATCATAATTTGCAAGTATCACAATCATCCAGAATAGGGAAAATTCAGGTGGAAGTTCCTGTTCCCTTAACAGACAACACAGCTTTTAATTGAAAAAAAAAAAAGGTTTATTGTCAGACGTGACAGTGCTGTGTGTGTTAGGGGTTGGACCCAATGGTCTTGGAGGGCTTCTCCAACCTCAGCAATTCTGTGATGCAGGGATGCTGTCACTACAGACTTGGGTAAAAAGTCTCTCTCCATCCTTCTTACCAACCCCCCTTCAGTACTGAAAGACCACAGTGAGTTCTCCTTCGAGCCTTGTCTTCTCCAGACTGAATACCCCCAGCTCTCTCAGCCTGGCTCCAGAGAGGGCCCAGCAGAGGGCCTCAGAGCATCTCCATGGCCCTTCTCTGCACCTGCTCAAACTGGTCTGCATCTTTCTTGTACTGAGTTGCTCCAAGCTGGATGCAGTGCTCCAGGTGGGAATCTCACCAAAGTCAAATACAGGGGAAGAATTATCTCTCTTGACCTACCAGCCACACCATGGCTGCCAAAAACTAGATGCCATTGGCATCTTGCCACCTGGGCACACCTGGGCTCATATTCAGCCACTGTCACCAGCAGCACCAGGTCCTTTTCCAGGTTTCCAGCCACTCTGTCCCAAGCCTGATGTGTTTCATGGAGTTGCTGTGACCCAAGAGCAAGACCTGTCACTTGGCCTTGTTGACCCTTGCACCACTGGCCTTGGCCCATCGATCCCATCCCATCGATGCAGCCTTTCCAGACCCCTCTGCAGAGGTTCCTGCCCTCCTGCAGATCCATGCTCCCGCCCAGCCTGGTGTCCTCTTTGAGCTGGCTGAGGTGCTCCTTGTCCAGAGCATCGATACAGACATTAAACAGGACTGGCCCCAGTACTGAGCCTAGGGAATCCCACTGGTGTCCGGCCCCAGCTGGATGTAGCCCCACTGCCCACCACTCCCTGGGCCCAGCCATGAACCAGCAAAGAGTGCACCTGTTCAGGCCGGGAGCAGCCAGGTTCTCCAGGAGAATGTTATAGGAAACGGTGTCAGAGCTCTACTTGAGTCCAGGCAGACACATCCACAGCCTTTCCCTCAGCCACCGAGAAGGGGAAGTGTCACACACCCAAGTGTCACACTGTCACAGAGGGAGATCACATTGGTCAGGCAGGACTTGCCTGCCACAACCCTGAACTGCCTAGGCCTGGCTGTCCTTCTTTTGGTGCATCCCAGGACATGGTTGGCTGTCTGGGTTGCCAGTGCATGTGAGCTCATTTCTGGTTTTTCATCCAAAGGNCCCCAGCTCTCTCAGCCTGGCTCCAGAGAGGGCCCAGCAGAGGGCCTCAGAGCATCTCCATGGCCCTTCTCTGCACCTGCTCAAACTGGTCTGCATCTTTCTTGTACTGAGTTGCTCCAAGCTGGATGCAGTGCTCCAGGTGGGAATCTCACCAAAGTCAAATACAGGGGAAGAATTATCTCTCTTGACCTACCAGCCACACCATGGCTGCCAAAAACTAGATGCCATTGGCATCTTGCCACCTGGGCACACCTGGGCTCATATTCAGCCACTGTCACCAGCAGCACCAGGTCCTTTTCCAGGTTTCCAGCCACTCTGTCCCAAGCCTGATGTGTTTCATGGAGTTGCTGTGACCCAAGAGCAAGACCTGTCACTTGGCCTTGTTGACCCTTGCACCACTGGCCTTGGCCCATCGATCCCATCCCATCGATGCAGCCTTTCCAGACCCCTCTGCAGAGGTTCCTGCCCTCCTGCAGATCCATGCTCCCGCCCAGCCTGGTGTCCTCTTTGAGCTGGCTGAGGTGCTCCTTGTCCAGAGCATCGATACAGACATTAAACAGGACTGGCCCCAGTACTGAGCCTAGGGAATCCCACTGGTGTCCGGCCCCAGCTGGATGTAGCCCCACTGCCCACCACTCCCTGGGCCCAGCCATGAACCAGCAAAGAGTGCACCTGTTCAGGCCGGGAGCAGCCAGGTTCTCCAGGAGAATGTTATAGGAAACGGTGTCAGAGCTCTACTTGAGTCCAGGCAGACACATCCACAGCCTTTCCCTCAGCCACCGAGAAGGGGAAGTGTCACACACCCAAGTGTCACACTGTCACAGAGGGAGATCACATTGGTCAGGCAGGACTTGCCTGCCACAACCCTGAACTGCCTAGGCCTGGCTGTCCTTCTTTTGGTGCATCCCAGGACATGGTTGGCTGTCTGGGTTGCCAGTGCATGTGAGCTCATTTCTGGTTTTTCATCCAAAGGCACCCCCAAGTCTTTCTCCTCAGGGCTGCTCTCCATACATAGAGTTATGGAACCACAGGATAGTTTGGGTTGGAAGAGACCTTAAAGCTGCTGAATCCCACCCCCTGCCATGGGTAGGGACACCTTACACTAGACCTGGTTGCTCTAAGCCCCATTCAGCCTGGTCTTGGACACTTCCAGGGATGGGGCAGCCACAGCTTCTTAGGGCAACCTGTGCCAGGTCTCCCCACCCTCTCACAGGGAAGGATTTCTTCCCAAGATCCCATCTAAACCCTTCTGGCAGTGGGAAGCCCTTCCAAATCGTGTTGTCACCCCGGGCCCTGGTCCAAAGCCCCTCTTGAGCTCTCTTGGAGCTNTCCAGCCACTCTGTCCCAAGCCTGATGTGTTTCATGGAGTTGCTGTGACCCAAGAGCAAGACCTGTCACTTGGCCTTGTTGACCCTTGCACCACTGGCCTTGGCCCATCGATCCCATCCCATCGATGCAGCCTTTCCAGACCCCTCTGCAGAGGTTCCTGCCCTCCTGCAGATCCATGCTCCCGCCCAGCCTGGTGTCCTCTTTGAGCTGGCTGAGGTGCTCCTTGTCCAGAGCATCGATACAGACATTAAACAGGACTGGCCCCAGTACTGAGCCTAGGGAATCCCACTGGTGTCCGGCCCCAGCTGGATGTAGCCCCACTGCCCACCACTCCCTGGGCCCAGCCATGAACCAGCAAAGAGTGCACCTGTTCAGGCCGGGAGCAGCCAGGTTCTCCAGGAGAATGTTATAGGAAACGGTGTCAGAGCTCTACTTGAGTCCAGGCAGACACATCCACAGCCTTTCCCTCAGCCACCGAGAAGGGGAAGTGTCACACACCCAAGTGTCACACTGTCACAGAGGGAGATCACATTGGTCAGGCAGGACTTGCCTGCCACAACCCTGAACTGCCTAGGCCTGGCTGTCCTTCTTTTGGTGCATCCCAGGACATGGTTGGCTGTCTGGGTTGCCAGTGCATGTGAGCTCATTTCTGGTTTTTCATCCAAAGGCACCCCCAAGTCTTTCTCCTCAGGGCTGCTCTCCATACATAGAGTTATGGAACCACAGGATAGTTTGGGTTGGAAGAGACCTTAAAGCTGCTGAATCCCACCCCCTGCCATGGGTAGGGACACCTTACACTAGACCTGGTTGCTCTAAGCCCCATTCAGCCTGGTCTTGGACACTTCCAGGGATGGGGCAGCCACAGCTTCTTAGGGCAACCTGTGCCAGGTCTCCCCACCCTCTCACAGGGAAGGATTTCTTCCCAAGATCCCATCTAAACCCTTCTGGCAGTGGGAAGCCCTTCCAAATCGTGTTGTCACCCCGGGCCCTGGTCCAAAGCCCCTCTTGAGCTCTCTTGGAGCTCCTTTATGCACTGGAATGAGCTCTAGTCTCCCTGCAGCCTTCTCTACTCCAGGCTGAACAACCCCAACTCGCTCAGTCTGTCTCCTGAATAGAGTGGCTCCTTGGCCTAATCTCTCTCTTCCATGCAGCTTCCATCACCTCTGCTTCCAGTCCCTCACTGAATACATTCTGGTTCCACTGCAGGCCTGAGCTGCGTGCAGGTGTCAGCACAGTGCTCACCTGTCTGTGTTTCTCCCCAGGCCTATGGCATCGTATGGAAAGCAATTGACCGCAAGACAGGACAAACAGTTGCTGTTAAAATGATTTTTGATGCTTTCAGAAATAGAACAGATGCTCAGGTGAGAAATTATTGTCCTGATGTGTTCTGAGATATGGTGGGATTTCATAGGTATTTTCAGGATTTTTGTCTCTAAAAGATGATAATTATGCTTGTAACAATACAGTCTGCAGCTATATTGGGATAAAAACAAGCAATAAATATCAAGCTTTGTGTATCATAGCAAGTACAAAGAGGAGTGGATTTAACCCTGTCATTTAAGTGCATCTCTGTTTTGCCATTCTCTTGAGGTGATAATAAACTGTTTATTCTTTATTTCTAGAGAACATTTCGAGAGATTATGTTCCTGCAGGTAATGTCCATGTTCCCCCTCATCTCTGATTTTTTATTATCTCTGATGTCTAAGTATTTTCTTCCCATTGTTCTCCAAAATGCAGTGGTCATTGATTAGTGTTGATAACTCTTTAATTTCTTTTCTGCACCATCTTGAGCCTTTCAGGGTGAACCCACCTGAATGAAACATTCTTCATTTGGGCTTTTTTTTTACTCTTCCCTGCTCTTTCCCCATTTTTAGCAGTGTATCTGCTGCAGCATCAACACATTGACTTGCACCTTCTGTCACTTCTTGCTTCTTTGTGGATAGAAACTGTTTTTCTTATATTTTAACTGCCACTATTGGAGGAAGGGCTGGGCTGAGAGAGGGGTTTACACACCAAAATTGTTTTCCTCCATAATGTGGAAAGCAATTTAATCACTTGAAATAATCAAACCAAAATAAAAAGGGAAGTTCTGCAAGGAATAACTTAAGACTACCCTTGTTTTGATATAATTGACCTTATCAGTGGCATTCCAATTATCTGTCCACTCCTCCTCAGCCCTACCATGTAAAAACATCAATATTTTGGAACAATGTTGTTATAACTTGTGATTTTTTTAAGGACACAAGTGAGGCAGGGCTCATAGAAGAGGTATTTCCTAAGACTGCCAAATTTAAGTAGAAAAAAGATGATGGTTTTTTACTTTTTAGTCATTCTTGAAGCCTGAAATAGAAGCTGCAAACTTTAAAGCTAAAAATATAAACAATTCCTTAGAAGTGAATTACCTGTAAGTTAGATCATCTCTGAAAGTGCTGCACTCCTGGAGTGGATGGATGTTTTGGTGCTCAATAGACTTTCAGAATTTTAGTTTCCCCTCCTGTTTTAAACCTCTTTCTTGAGGTTCAATACTGAGGGCTCTGAAAGGAAAAGATACTCTGTTTTTCATAACTGGATGTTTGCCTAAATTTGTTTGTCTGTACATAGTAATTGCTTTGTTCCATCTTGATGCTTATCACAAGGCCATTTGATGGACCAGGTTATTGTTTTATATTACGTATCTCAATTATTCTAATTGAGAAGTTGCTGTAGAATCTGAGGTGTGAATGATTCTCTGATGCTCTGGTTGTTGCTTGCAGGTTTTGTGTTTGCTGTTCAGTGTAGTTGTAGATCTACAGGTGCATATTAGGTCAATTTTAGAATGTCATTTTTGTAAGTATGTTAGTAGCATTATTATTCATTAAGCAAAGGTTAACAGAACTGGTCCTGACAAGGGTTTTTTCAAGGTAACATGGTTTTTTGAATACAGGTTGAAATGTTTTCTTGACTCTCTGTTATCAGTTCCAGGGCAAGGCAGTATGAGACAGTGAAATTTTCCTTCTTAAATAGTACTCAAGTAACACTGCCAAGATTTAGCTGCATCTCTAGAATATCCCCTCCTGGGTAAAAACCTTCTTTAGATCATTTGGATGGGTATTTTGACTGTTCTCCTCAGAATGAAAACAAAGTGTGTGATGGCCTGGCTGAGTATCATTGCTTTGTGAGTGTGTTTTCACAGGTTGCTGCAGGTGAGCATGTTGTTTTGTGAACTTTCCTAGAGGTTATGCATTATAAAATGTTGGTCTATTATGAAGTGTTTACTGTATCCCTGGCTGCACAGAAGTGGGAAATAAAAGCTGTTAAAGCTGGGGATGAACTTCATGATCCCATCAGGATTGTCAGTCTGCAAAAATGAGAGAATGGACTCCACCTGCAGTGTGATACCTGTGTTCAGGTATCTCTGTGTGCTGTCTGATCTCCATGCAGTCAGTTCCTCAATGCAGCCTGTGAGTGTCTGAGCCAGCCCTCTCATCTACATGTTCTGGTTATATGGGTTTTTAACTATGAATGTTGATGGCAACTAAGATCTATTTTCATGCCACAATAATTTTGTGGTTCAGTAGGAAATGTGTGGTGCATAAAGGGGGCTGGATTTTATTATAAATGGTATAGAGGGAGTTTTAGAACTAATGTCTCATTCAACAGAGATTATTTTTTTGATTAACTGACTGGTTTCCTACTATGGAACAAACTTGAATCCTTTTTTTAAGTTTATTTCAGAAGAAGCCTAATAGAGAAAACAGAATATTAATGTTTGTTCAAGACAGTAGTACAAACTGAAATAGGTTGTTGTCCTTTTTTATGATTCACAAGCAAAACACATGATTTTGACAGCTGGGTCTCCTCTCTGTGCAGAAATTTGGAGAACATCCAAATATCATCAAGCTGCTCGATGTTATCCAAGCAGAGAATGACAAGGACATCTACCTCATCTTCGAGTCCATGGGTGAGACTCAGCATTGCAGTAGCCATTCTCTTGGGAGTTATCCTTGTTATCACTTTGATGGTGGTGCGAGATGCATGATACACATGAATGTTCGTGACACTACTGATATTTACTGATGTAAATATGTTACCGGTACAATGTGTTACAGAGACAGATTTACATGCTGTGATTAAGAAGGGGAATTTGCTGAAAGACATCCACAAGTGTTACATTCTCTACCAACTCCTGCGAGCAACTAAATTCATCCACTCAGGGAATGTTATTCACAGGGATCAAAAGGTACATTTCTGTCATTGTCTGTATCCTTCACTCCAGTTTTCTGTTGAACACTAAATAAAATCACAGACTGATTTGGGATGGAAGGGACCTTCAAAGCCCATCCATTCCCAACCCCTGCCATGGACAGGGACACCTTCCACTATCTCAGGTTGCTCCAAGCCCAGTCCAGCCTGGCCTGGAAAATTTCCAGGGATGGGGCAGCCACAGCTTCTCTGGGTAACCGGTGCCAGGGCCTTAAGACCCTCAGAGGGAAGAATTCCTTCGCAGTATCCCATCTATCCCTGCCCTCTGTCAATGGGAAGCCATTCCTGCTTGTGCTGTCACTCCAGGCCCATGTTCAAAGTCCCTGTCAAGTTCTCTTGGTACCCCTTTAGAGACTGGAAGGGGCTCTAAGATCTCCCTTGAGCCTTTTCTCCAGGGTGAATACCCCCAGCTGTCCCAGCCTCTCTCCACAGAAAAAGTATGAAGAAATATATGAGACTAATAAAAGAACCTTGATAATAATCTTCTGCTATTCAGAGAGTAAAAGGCTAATTAATTCTCCTGTGTTCAATCCAGCCTTCCAATATCCTGCTGGATGCACAGTGCTGTGTGAAGCTGTGTGACTTTGGCCTGGCCCGTTCCCTGTGCCAGCTGAGTGAGGACCAGCCCACCCCTGTGCTGACCGAGTATGTGGCCACACGCTGGTACCGAGCTCCCGAGATCTTACTGGCCTCTCGCAAGTGAGTGAAGGGATGGGAGCCTGGGACTTCTTCACCACTTGCAAATTTTTTTTTGTCTAAAAGTCTTCAGTTTTTTAATTTTCAGTGTCACCAGATGCAGTGTCATGTCAGCGATCTGTTTGCTCAGTACACAATTAAACTTCTGGAACATAAAAACCTCTCATGAACATGTACCTGGCCTTCTTGTGTTCTTAGACTGTCAGTGTATATACATGAGCAGCTCATCTGTTTGTCACCCTTTCTCCCACCAGACTTATTTCTTCTCCCTTAAACCCCTAACTTTACAAAATTTGCTTGAGAACTTATGTCCTCTTTTCCAGATTGAAGCAGTGTTTTTTGATACACCTTCACGAAGTATTCCCTAATCAAATGTTGAACCAGCTGCCTGCTAGTCAGGCTTAGTCCTTTTTTTTTTAAATTACATATGGAAAACCAGAAAAGTAAATAAATAGATGCTGGGGTAGTATCCCAAATTTTAAATGTGAATGTTTTGCAAACTGTCCCATACTCATTGGTATTTACTTTGCTTAAAAATGTAGTTCTTAAGTAATTGTAACTACTTTGTGTGTACATTATGACCAAAGTCATATGTTTCACAAGAACAATGTGCATCTTCATTCTTGGTCATATGAAAAGGCTATAATACCTTGTTCTGGCATTACCTTTAATATATTACCTTGTTCTGGCACTTCCCTGTAATATATTTCCTTTTAGGGTTTCTTAGACTAGACTTTTGAGTAGGATAAATCTTCTGTTTCATGCGTGCCAGTGTCATGATACTCAAATGTTACTCAATTTATAGTTCAAACCTGTGAGCATTAATATCTGAGAAGTCACCAAGCACTCTCTCTAGCAAATAAATCAATGTAGATGATATGAATACCAGGTACAGGAAAATATTTGCTTGATTTAATCCTACCTCTGTTCTGTTCCTGTTTGTAGTTACACTAAGGGTGTAGACATGTGGAGCATTGGCTGTATTCTCGGTGAGATGCTGCTTGGAAAGCCTCTTTTTCCTGGAACATCAACAATGAATCAAATAGAGCAGATCCTGAGGGTCATCCCTGCTCCATCCCCAGAAGGTAGGACTCTGCTGCAGGGAAAGGTGTCTAGAGAAAGGGTCAAGAGTGGAAGAAAGCAGATGGGCTGGGTCAGGGAAGAAGGTATGTCTTACTCATTCTGGCACCTTTCCAAAGAAATTAAAGTTTCCATCTTGAATGTTAGTGCTAGAGGAAAATAAGAAATTCAGATATCCTGGTGCTTCTGCATCTGTTGCTATGAGAGTGCAAGTTTATGAAGTGTGTGATTAATAAATAGGAATTCAAAAATCAGCTTAGAAAAATTGTAAGTAAATATTCCATCCTCCTTCCATAGATCTCTGATTGAGTTTTATGAGGATAATTTCCTATGTTAATATCAAATACTTGCTTTCCTTCATAAACTGTGTAGCTTTGCTAATCCTCATCTTGGCAGTAACAGTATCTTTTTATTATTGCAGATATTTTGGCTCTGCAGTCAGAGTACAAAGCCTCAGTTATTAACCACATGAGTTCCCGGTAAGCTTGAGGTGTTTGTGTGGATCATCTAATGTAGGACCATGGAATCATGGAAACACAGAATAGTTTGGGTGGGAAGAGACCTTAAAGATCCTCTCATTCTACCCCCGTGATATGCTTGCTGACATGGACAGAGACACCTTTCACTAGACCCGCTTGCTCCAAGCCCCATCCAACCTGGCCTTCCAGGGATATGGCAGCCACAGCTTCTCCAGGAAATCATTCCAGTCTCTCACTACCCTCACAAGGAAGGATTTCTTCCCAATATCCCATCTAACCCTGCCCTCTGGCAGTGGGAAGCATTTCCCACTTGTCCTGTCACTCCAGGCCCTTGTTCAAAGTCTCTCTCCAGTTGTCTTGGAGCCTCTTAAGGCATTGGAAGGGGCTCTAATTTGTCTCCTTAAAAATAAGTTATTTAAAATATGAGTAAGATTTGGTGCTTAAAACTGATTTTTTTCACGATACTGTCTTCTTCTTCATTACGTTCACAATTATATTTACGATTTTAAAATGCAAAACCAGATTTTTAAAATTTATCTTCTCTGTAAATTACATAGAAATATGTTTCTATGATCTCAGGTCTAGATTTGTGGGATCATGGGGCTGGAAAGTGATGTGCTTTAAAGTCTCTTCCCAGCCAAACCATTCTAGGATTCAGTGATTATGACATACACTTTGTGAGTAAACTCCTGTTTGTTGTCACCTTGACTGCAGAACTGTCATTCCTGCCTTCACTGAGAATTAGATACTGAGAGCTCTTACCGTTGTTTTCTGACTTCTAGGCAGCGAGTAGCATTTGAGGAGATTTTCCCATCCTCTACTCCATTGCCTGCCTTGGATCTGCTGAAGAAACTTCTGGTATTTAACCCTGACAAACGGCTCACAGCAGAGGAGGCTCTGCGGCATCCTTATGTGAAGAGGTGAGAGTGACACCAGTGTGGAGCTTCCCCGATGTCTTCTGAGACATTACAAACCTGCTCTTGGCAAAAATTTTCTTTAAATGCATTGCAGAAAGAATAGCAAAGCTAATTCTTTTTCTCCAGCCCTATTTACATGAGATTGTTTAACAATCCTGTTTAAATTTTAATAATCAATTTCCAGTCAGTGAATTACATGATGTGTTCTCATTTCCTCAGGTTCCACTGTCCTTCCAGGGAGCCCTCTTTGGATTTTGATGTGATCCTTCCTTTGGGTGATGATGTCCAGCTGTCTGTGGCAGAATATCGAAATAAATTATATGAGGTATTTTCATCCTATCTTCCCAAATCCTAATCTTCCAGGTAACCTGCCATTCTTGCACACACTTAATGAATTCTGTCATTGTCTCGTCTTTGTGTTTTCCTGGACTTTCCATACCTGCTGGCCTAGTTACGCTTTGATGTTTGATCGGCCACTTCCATACTGTCATAATCTTTGAGAGACCTTTACATGTTAAATTCCCACATGGCAAAGAAAAATCTCTGAAGCGTGATGTCTGAGAAAGACTCACAGAACGGTTTGGGTTGGAAGGGACTTTGAAGATCATGTAGTTATATTATACTTGTTACTTACCCTGTAAAATAAATTGCAGATATTTTAAAGTATTCTTCTTTGTTTTGATGTTTTATTTTTCTGCTGTATTGCTGTATTAAGTCTAACCTGCTTTTCTATTCTGCAGATGATCCTTGAAAAGAAGTCAAAGAGCCTGCCAAAGGAGCAAGGGCAGAGAGAAAATATTCAGCTGAGCCAGTCTGAATCCAGCACGCTTCTGCCAAGTTTCAGCTCAGTAACTGTACCCACCAAGAAAGGCCAGCAAGAACCAACACCCCCTCTTCTAAACCCTTCACATGTGCACACTGGAGCCACAGCTGGCATCCAGCCAATAGGACCCAGCCAGAGCAAGGATTTGGCCAGAACTGTGTGTCAGAGGTCACAGACTAGTGTGATGATATACAACCCCATCACACACACCACTGTGCAGAGTAGGTACCACCCTCCTACACCGGGGTGTAACCCACCTTGGAGTATTGTTGTGAGGAAAAGAGAATGAGTGGTGTAAAAGAAATTAAGGGAATTTGCAAATTGATGTAAATTTGAATTTGGTAAAATGAAGGGGTGAAAGTGTGGGAGGGAAATGACATAAGAACAAAACACTGTTGAATGAGTGTTGAGTATGGGACTGCCCCTGCCTCAGTTAATGTGTTCTGTGTTCTTCCAATTTTCCTACTTTCTCTTATGTTTTTCCTTCTGCAGGAAATGCAAACCCTGCTGCTGGGATCAGGAACTGTTCTGCACCACCTCAACAGTCCAGAATCTCCAACAATGGGAAACTAGGGAGACAAATCACATGGCAAAACACTCGGCTCTCTCCTACAAGTGTGCAGAACCTTTACAATGTGAGTAGCTTAACTTCTAACCCTGACTTGTAGTACCCTGGGTCACAGCAACTCCCTGTAGTGCTCCAGGCAGAGTGGCTGGAAAGCTGGAAAAGGTCACCTGCTGGTGCTGATGACAGCAGCTGAACATGAGCCTAAGGTGTGCCCAGGTGGGCAAGAGGCCAATGGCACCTGGCTTGTACCAGCCATGGTGTGGCCAGATGCCCAGGGCAGTACCTGTCCCCTATGCTGGACACTGCTGAGGGACCTCCAGTCCTGGGGGCAAGTTTGAGCTCCTCGCAACAAGAAAGCAGAGGCCACACTGAGGGGCTGCAGTGTGTCCAGAGAAGGGAACTGAGCTGGGGGAGGGTCTGGATCAGCAGCAGTAGAGAAAAGGAGGCTCAGGTGGGACCTTCTCACTCTGGAACTCCCTGACAGGAGGGTGCAGCCAGGCGGGGGTCAAGCTCTGCTCTCAGGAAGCAAGTGACAGGATGAGAGGAAATGTCCTCAAGTGGTTCCAGAGGACGTTTAGGTTGGATAGCGGAAAAAACCCATCTGCAAAGGGCTGTCCAGCCCTGGCACAGACTGCCCCAGGGCAGGAGTGGAATCCCCATCGCTGAGGAGATTTAAAAGCTGTGTGGATGTGGCACGTGGAGACATGGATTAGTGGTAGCCTCGGCAGTGCTGGGGGAGCGGTTGGACCCAGTGGGCTCAGAGGGCTTTTCCAACCTCAGTGATTCTGTGATTTCATGTGTCTGCATTTCTAATGGATTGCTGTTGCTGAGCCGTGAAGGTGTCAGTCCTGTCCTCTCTGTTCCTCCCTCTTCCTTGTTCTTGGCCATGCTTCCTTGCAAAAATCCTTACCCTCACTGGGTTCTTTAATGACCTCTTGTTTCTGATTTTTTTTCTCCTGATTTGGCTATCTGCTGCCTGGTAACTGCTGGCACCTGCAGAAGTGATCAGAGGAAGCTTATGACAGAGGAAGAATATGGAAGGAGGCACCACAGATTCATAGAATCACAGAATCACACTGCTTGGGTTGGAAGGGATCTAAAAACTCATTCCACCCCTGTGTCATTATCAGGGATACCTTCCACTAGCCCAGGTTGTCAGAAACTTTCAAGCATGTCCAGCAGCACACTTGCAACCCACCTTTCAACCCCTCTGATTTGGAATCCCTTCCAAAACGTTTTGAGAGTGAGAGAAGCCATTTATTCCCCAAGATGGGATTGTGGAGCTTGCTGCACTTGCAGCTGTACTCATGACCAATGCATTTGGAAGAGTCTTTAGGGAACTGTAACCAACTTTCTGTGACAGGAAGAACAAGAGGAAGAAGATCAGCCTACAAATGCCCTGAGTTTGTGTTTGTTTCTTGAGAGGATAATGCTAACCAAAGCCAAATCTGTGTCCTGTTTGCATTCCAGAAAGCTGATTCCAGGTTTTAACTTTTCTTGGCTTTTATTTCTCGCACAGAATCCCAGAATCTCTCAATGTCACAGCCAAGATGTTCGTCCCCTTCTAAAGCCCAGTAAAAAGATGTTCCAGATCACTGCAAACGTGGGAGCTGCGGGTGATCCAAGGGCATCAATGGGCAGCTACTCCCAGGCCTATGGAACCATCAGTAAATCTGCGCTGCAGAGTCTTCCAATAGCAAAGGCCTCTGAAAACCCTGAGCAGTGAATATGGAGATGTTCCAGACAGGTGAAGTACAGCGCATTCCTCAGCCGCTGACTAAACAAGGGCAGCGCAGGAGAGCAAAATATGAGGAAATGCTTTATTATTCACTGCATAGGACCATGTCCTCCTTTCCTCTGGACGAGCTAATAGGAAAGGGAATCCAGCCCCTCTGGCTTCCAGTCTCCACAGACAAGGACATTGTATGTTTGCTCTCAGATTGTGAGAACAGTGAATGTTGTCAGTTCATACTCCTTGTTTGAATTATTGCAAAAAATATGCAATAGAAAAGAAAGCTGCAATATTATGATACTTGAGTGTTTTTTAGACATACTCAGGGTCCAGGGGAACTTCCTGAAGTTCAACAAGGCCAAGTGCAAGGCCAAGAAAATGTTGTGAGGGCTTGAGCCCCTCTGCTCTGGAGATAGGCTGGGAGAACTGGAGGTGTCCAGCCTGGAGGAAAGAAGGCTCCAAGAAGACCTTCTAGTGCCTAAAGGGGTTCTAGGAGAGCTGGAGAGGCACTTTGGACAAGACCCTGGAGTGACAGGACAAAGAGGAATGGCTTTCCCCTGACAGGGCAGGGCTAGATGGAATTTGGGAAGAAATCCTTTCCTGCGAGGGTGGGGAGGCCCTGGCACAAGTTGCTCAGAGAAGCTGTGGCTGCCCCCTCCCTGGAAATGTTCAAGGCCAGGCTGGACAGGGCATGGAGCAACCAGGTCTATGGAAGGTATCCCAGCCCATAGCAGGCAGGAGTTGGGACCTGGTGACCTTTGAAAGGTCCCTTCCGACCCCTTCTAGGATTTGTCCGCAGTCTGCCTAAATGGTGGATATTTTTTTGAGCAAAACAGGTAACTGTTCTCTGAAGACCATGAAGACCTAACTCTTCACAGATAAACTTAGAGCCCTTCACTCATTTCTATGACTCTTCTGGGCTAGATGAACAGAATCAATCATGGTCTGGTTTTATTACAATCAAGTAGAAAAGCATTTGAAATACAAGTGGGCTCTTCTTAGTGTGTAATATTGTAAATATTTTAAAAATAAATACTTTACATTGCACTGCAGAAAATCTGTCTTTCAAGCAGCATTTGCTGTGTTGAGAGGGAAACTCTGTATTAGTAGGGCTGTCTTCTTCAAAGAATAATTAGTCTTTTTTATTGTTTTTGCTTTCAGAAAGCAAAGTTTCATGAGACACTATTGCTGTCACATCATGAAGGTGTTGCCAGTCTACAGTGGGACTACAGGAAACTTTATATTCCTGTTTCAATGTTGATTTTGGATACATTTTCCTCATTAACTTGAAGCTCTTTTTCTCTGTCTCTGAAATTTTACTCTAACTGTGGTAAATGTTATTCCTTCCCAGCTCTCTCAGCTGCTCAAGCTGGTCCAGACCTGTCACCTCATGAACTGGAAGGTGAAGAGAGTGACTTCCACTGTCGAGGAAGTCACTACTTGGCCAAGGCAGGATTTTACTTTAGATGCTTATTTAAACTCAGACTCACCTGGAAAGGCTTCCTGAAACCAAGCCCTTCTTCATCAATAGCACCTCAGCAGCTTCTTTCGGCACAGCCCCTAAAGCAAGTAATTCCCTATACACAAAGGAACGAACCACAAGCAAACAAGACCCCAAAGGCTCAGGAACTGGTAAATACAGAAGCTGGGCCTGTGCTGCTGGAAATCAGAACCACAGATTAGGTCAAAACATTGGTTACAACTACTTTTTTGTCTGTAAACATTCAAAAAGTTGCCTCCTGTGTCTGATTCATTGCGACATACAGAAAAAGAGTAACATTACCTGAGGAACCACTTTAAATACTTTTTCCAGTTAATACTTGTGTGTGTGTCTGTAGGTATTTATCTTTTCTGGCCCAAACTCAGGTATTGAATTTTCTATTTTTCATTATTTTCTGAAATTGGAATGGTTTTGTCTGCTGAAAATACTCCTTGGGTTTAACAGAAACTTTTTTTTTTAAAAAAAGAGACCTCTGTGCTTTAAGCATGTTGGCATTTTAATTATTTTATTTGAAACATACTGTGATAAGGTTGTTTGATACCACCTGACTCTACTGAGCAAACTGTGCCTTGGGAGGCTCATGCTGGATACATTTCTGCTCACTAAGTAAGAAGAGAATTGGGGTTTGTAACCATCATAGAGAAGTTTCTTCCTTGTTTCCCTGTGACAGTCAGTGATTAAATGGAATTAAATAGGATTTCTAGAATCATTTTTTGGTCTTGAAGGTCCCCAGGATTTTGGGCATGAATTTTCCCATTTTCTTGTCTTTGGCATCTGTGTCATACTCCTCTTCACTTGGACTCGTGTGTTCATCCTTCTTGCAGAACACCTCAAACCTGCTGTAGACTCGCTTCTCCTTCCGCATGTTCTCCATTTTTTTCAGGAGGGTGTCTCTATCCTCTGATGGCTGCCGCTGGAGGTTCCGTTTCTGGCTCCCAAAGCTCTCAGACCTGTGGATGTTGCAGCTTTTCTCCTTTTCCCCTTTTCTTTCTAAGCTTGTGGTTGACCTGGAGAGATCAGGGTTGCTGGTGGATGGCAGCTGCTTGGCCAACTCGGCTCTGTTCTTCTGGCTATTGGCAGAGATCTGCTCCAGGATGACCTTGGTGTCGTCACGCAAGTTGCTGCTGTACAGGATGTTGGCTGTGGAGGAAGGGAACCTCCCTTGTGTTGTCTGGCTGCTCTTGGGGGGGAGCGGTGCTGCGAATTTGTGGGATTTTTCTTCCTCCATTGCTTCCTGGCAGTCCCCTATGGATGATCGTTTGAGCACCACCGCCTGCTTGTCACATTTCCCACTCTCAGAAGCAGGTTCCTCCTCCAATTTCTTTTCACCTTTTGGGTTCAAAAACTGCTTCAGCCGTAGTGACCCTTTTCTTAAAAACTCCATGGGATTTTGCTCTTGTTTTGAACAGTCTTCCTCAGATTTGTTGAGAGAACTGTCAGACCCTTGACTTCTAGACAGGCTTTCTAGAACTGAGGATGTAGTAGTTGTCCTAACCTGTGGTTTCTTAATTTCTGTGTTGACTACTTTTGGAGTGTCTTCTCTGAAGGTCACTCTGTCCTTCTTCTCTGGAAGAGCCAATTTCTGAGTGTCTCCTACATATATCAGGCTCTCTTTTTCTGGAAGAGCAGGTTTGTTCTCAATGGGGTAAAACCGGGATGACAGCTTGTCCACCTTAGTGCCAAGATGTGCCAGGGGATCTTTACTCAATGCATCCCCAAGGTGGGGGGTAGATGAGGCCATTCCAAATGCTCTGTCCAACTCTCCATGCATTTTGTAAGTACTGCAGGAGTCTTTGGAGTCCAGCACCCTGCTCTCCAGAATCTTATACTGCACAGATTTGGTACATTTCTTCTCCGTATTCTGTGATTCCTCCTGTAGGTAACCTGAAACAGCTTTGGTGTGGCTGACCGTGCCCCGTTCCATGTCCTTGCCCACAGCTTTGTACTTCTCTAGCAGTTCAGCCACTTTGGAGGAGGCAGCTGTCTTGATGGTTTCATTGTCCTTTGTTAACTCACTGGACATTTGCTCTTTTTGGATCATCTGCACCTTTTCTATTGTGGTGTTGGGCTGATCTAATTTGGCAGCACTGAAAATCAAAGAGGACCTAAGCCTGGAGCTCCTCTGGATCAAGGGATTTATCCTGGACCTGAAGGCATCTGGCTTCATTATTGAGGTTTCTTCACCTGCTCTATCGGGATCTGAAGATTCCTTGGCACTATCAATTCCCAGTGGCTTGCTACTGAAAGGTGTGGGGGATTTGAAGGCTGGGATGAGGTCAGTGGGGTGCTTTGTGAGGGGATCGCCAAGAGCATCGTTATATGCCTCGGACTCCATCGGCATTGGGAGCCCTTCATCTGGTTCAGACTGGTAGGCACTGAGGTACGAAGAAATCCTCCAGTTCCGTAACCCTGTTCTGTTTTCCTGCGTGTTCTTGTCGTCGTCCTGGTCTTCATCCTTGTCCTGTAGGAACAGGCGCTGCTCCAGGCTCTGCTTCTGCGTGGGAGAAGTTTGGCAAATGAATTTCTGTCCTATGTTCTGCCTCCGTAACATCATTCCCATCGGGCCATTGCCCGCGGGGTTCAGCTGGTCAGAGCCGTGTCTCACCTCCCTGGAAGAATTTGAGGGCACGTAATCCAGCCGCAAGGGAAAACCCTCCTGTGGGAAACTGGGTTCCAGTTCAGGGTATCGGGGTCCCTCTCCGTAGTCTTCCAGTTCATTGAATCCCGGCCTTCCCCCTCGAATCCTCTCAAAGAATCCCTGAGGTCTGCCAGAAAGATGGGGATGTTCAAACTGGTACTGGTAGAACTGGTCCTTCTGGAAATGACTGGATTGGATTTTGAACTCGTCCATGTTATTCATGAACATCTGCCGGGTGTACTGCTTGGCAGAAGCAAAATTTTCAAACGTTCCTTCTGCAAAACTGTGTCTCTTAAAAGCATCCAACTCCAGCTGCTTGGAACGGAGGAAACCCCTGACTGGATCAATCTGGGAATTCTCCATTTCCACCTTTTTATACATCCGCATGGCTGAGCCCTCCACAGTGTGCCGCAGCATGTCATCCCGTCGAAAATTGGAGAGGAAGTACCTGTCCGGATCCACTCTGTCCATGAAGGAGGGGAAGAGACTGTCATCCCTCTGGAACATCAGGGGGCCTTTTTTGGGAAAGAAAGGCATGTTATTGCCAAAGGGAGCCATGGCGAACGTGTTCTCTGCCTTTGCCAAGACGTTGGCCGGAGGAACGAGAGGTTCCGACTGTGCAAACAAAATGCGGAATTCTTCATCAAAGCTGGCCACCAGCTCGCCCTGGAAGATGTGCGCAATGCTCCTGTGAATCTTCTCAAAGGACCACATGAAACTACAGAGAGAACAGAAGTGATGGAGGGTATTACCATCGAGTAACTCAGCTGTTACCTCTTTTCATTAAAGCATTTGCTCACCTGAAGCAAATTCTGAATTTTCTGCTCAGGCAGAAATACAGCAAAATAATGGCAGAAAACTCCCCTGCAGGTACTTATTACACGACTGCTCCCAAATCTCACAGTTACAGATTGATTTGCGATCACATCTTTGCAGAGAATTTTACAAGGCAATAAATGATTTCTGTTCTAAAAAGCCAGTCAGTTGTGTCATCCCGAGTGCGAGCAGATGATAATCCTTATGTGAAGTAGATGTTCCTCTCTTTAATACTGTCAGTAATGACCTCGACAACAGTCAGTGTGTACCCTCAGCACCTGGCAGATGACACCAGTCCCCGGACCCCAAAGACTGGGGCGATGTGCCGACAGGAACCTCTGAAAAGACAAATCCAGGATCTTACTCCTGACACAACCTATGACCTTTTCACCCACACAGTTTGAGGGGGACTGAACAGAAGGAGCTGAGCTGGAAATGAGGGAAGAAGATGTTCAGTGTTATGGAATTCAGCTTCCCAAGTCAAGCTCTTCTTTTTTTTCCCCCATCTGCTGACCGATGGGAAGCAGGGAAGGGATCCCTTATTTTGATTTGCCTGTGTGTGCAGGTTTGCTGTAGCTGTTAAACTGTATCACAGTCCAGGAGTGTTCTCACCTTTACGATTCTTTATTACATCCTGCTGGGAATAATGAGGGACTCCTTTGTGAGGCTTGGCTGCCTGCCGGGGTTAACCAAAACCCTTAGAATTACTGTATTTTTTTTTCCCCACAGATTTTTAAAATTCTTAATGTGGAGAAAGCCTGGTTTGGGGTTGTCTGGGCTCAAGGATTTCTTTAGATGGTGTATCTACCTCCACTGCAAAATGGAGTACTTTTCCCGAAAAATTGCTGCTCAGTGTCCTTCAGTGAACAAAACCTTTGTCCCTGATATCCATGTGGAAGTGCCAGAATGCTGCTTTACCAACTCACCAGTCTGTCTCTCAAAATCCCAGACTGGTTTGGGTTGGAAGGGACCATCACATCTTGTTTCACTCCCCTGCCATGGGCAGGGACACCTTCCACTAGCCCAGGTTTCTCCAAGCCTCATCAAACCTAATCTTGAACACTTCCACAATTTCCCACTTCAGAAATGATACAATATTTGAAAGTCCAAAGCACATGAGAGTGTGGCGAAGTAGTCCTGAACAATTAACTTGATCTTCTCGTAAACAAAAAATCATCCAATGGGAACAGTTGTTCGGTACAGCATCAAGTGTGAGTAATTCTTTCCAAACATCAGGAAAAAACCCCAAAGTGAAATCTTATTATCAAGGAAGGTGCACTTTAATCAGATTCTTACAACTTTTTTCTGCATAAAAGTCATTTAAAAATATCCTTAATTCTATTTGCTTATCTTCCACCATGAGAAGCAACTCATGGTAGGCTTTGATCAACCTGGTCTAGTCGAAGGTCTCCTTGCCTTCTACTACACAACAGCAGGGGGAGAAACCATATAAGCTTTAGGGTCTGTCCAACCCAAACCATTCTCTGATTTTATGATTGCATTCTTAGAGCATGACAGGTGTTTATCCCATCACCCTTTTAATAGGTGAAGGATAAATTCTTCTACAGGAACTCACTAAAAATATTTATTCTGAGAAAAAGGAACACCTTAGCTGGTAAGATTGTTATTCCCAAAATGATGGTTAATTGCTGATCTCAGTCCTAACTAAAACCACCCACCACTAAAACAATACACCTCTCTGTTGCCCAGAGAAGCTGCCCAATCCCTGGAAGTGTCCAAGGCCAGGTTGGACAGGGCTTGGAGCAACCTGGTCTAGTGGAAGGTGTCCCTGCCCACGGCAGTGGGGTGAGACTCGGTGGGCTTTAAAGCCCCTTCAGCCCAGTTCCAGAATTCCATGAAATGGGATATTGGGAAGAAATCCTTCCCTGTGAGGATGGTGAGGCCCTGGCACAGGTTGCCCCAAGAAGCTGTGGCTGCCCCATCCCTGGAAGTGTTCAAGGCCAGGTTGGACGGGGCTTGGAGCAACCTGGGATAGTGGAAGGTGTCCCTGCCCATGTAGGGCTGTGGGGGTGGAACAAGATGATCTTTAAAGTCCCTTCCCACACAAACCATTCTGTGATTTGATGATTCTATGAGTGGAGGTCAAAGTTCACTTGGTCCAGACTAAGATGCAAATCTTATACCCCTGACACTATGGCAAATTGTCCCTAGAATGGATCAGACAGGAGCTGAGCACCTCTGCAGCCAGCCCCTTGCACAAAGCACCTAAACATCTCTGTCTCTGAAGTGGACAGGTACCATGGCAGGGCTCCTCACCTGTAGTTGCCACTCAGCACCACCATGCAGTCCACCAGCAGGAACTTCTCCTTCAGGTGCCCTTTGAAGGACATCCCTGTGCGGCAGTAGTAGGTTGGGCCGGACACCGTCCTCACCCTCAGGAACTGCAAACCAGAAAGGCACTGACTCAGACGGGACCCTCATTCCCTCCCCTGCCCCTCCTTCCCTGTCTCCTTTTAAGCTCCATCCTGCCACCAGGATTATCCTCCAGCTCCAGTGATTCTGCCTGCAGACACACCAGTGTACAAATCCCTTTCTCAGCATGTCTTCATCCTTCACCCCATGTTGTGCCAGATCACTTTCTTCACACAGATCTTTCACCAAGCTATGGCCCATTTTCTCCTTTCTCAGGTGTTTCCTGCCATACTAGCCTTCTGTGTCCCAGGAGACATCCCCCTTAGGACACAAATCAGGTAGGCAGGTCTTTGCTCACCTCCACGTAGTTCAGGTTGACTCTGCACTTGGCAGCTGTATCGAGGAAAAGCTGGGAGTTCATTTCATCCAGCAGGATGTAGACAGGCACTCGGCGATAAGCAGCTTCCAGCACCTCAAACAGCAGATCCACATCCGTGAAAATGTCCATCACAATGGCCACCACCTGGAGAAGGGATGCAGGGACACATCAGCCAGCTGTGCTGGCTCATGCCCCGACCAACCGTGTTTCCCAGCTTCTCACACCCCAAAGCTGCAGTGTCCCCATCCTGGCTTCCTTTTGAAACAGGAACTTTCATTCCACCTTCCTTTTGGAACAGGAAACATCCCAGTTGAAGGGCCCCAAGCTGGAAAGAGAATTTCTGTCTTGGAAGGTGCATGTTCTGTGAGGGGAATACTCCCCGGGTGTTCCCCGACTCATCAATCCAAAGATTCCATGAATTTTTTGGCCATTTAATCACACTAGATGGTGTATGGCGCTGCTCCCCCACCTCCAGCATCCACGTGCCATTTTTAGGCAACTTCCTGGCCAACATTCAGGCAGCCACTATTCAGCTGCATCCATGTGCTCATGATATGGGAAGCAGCTTCACACGTCTACCTTCCTGTCCTTCCCAGCTCCGTGAGTATAAATACTTCATGGAAAGGGTGTAAGGAAGAAGGAGCCAAACTCTTCTCAGTGGTGCCCAGGGACAGGACAAGACACAAACAGAAACACAGGAAATTACAGTTCAGTTACAGAAAAGCCTCTTTTAAGAAGACCATGAACATGGGAACAGGATGTCCAGAAAGGTTTAGTTTCCACCCTTGGAGATGCTCAAGGACATAGCCTGAGTAACCCTCTCTAATCAGCCTCCTCTGAGCAGTGGGGCTGGACAGAACCAGCTCCAGAGACCCCTTCCAATCTCAACTGCTTTGGGATTCTGTGAACTCTTGGTGTATTTCAGTGTGGTCTTGGACACCATGCCACGAGAGCAGAGAGAGACAGGGTTTAGTGCAGTTAGTGGATTTGAATCATCCTGCTCCTTTGTCAGGTTCTGGAAGCAAAGTTAAGGGAATTGGCAGAGGACCTGATGTTGCTCAGCCTGGAGAAGAGAAGGCTCCAGGGAAACCTTACAGCCCCTTCCAGTGCCTAAAGTGGCTCCAAGAGAGCTCAAGAGAGACTTTGGACAAAAACCCAGTGACAACACAAGGAGGAATGGCTTTACACTGCCAGAGGGCAGAGTTAGATGAAATATTGGGAAGAAATTGTTCCCTGGGAGGGGGATAAGGCCCTGGCACAGGCTGTCCCAAGAAGCTGTGGCTGCCCCATCTCTGGAAGTGTTCAAGGCCAGGTTGGATGGGGCTTGGAGCACTCTGTTCTAGTGAAAGGTGTCCCTGCCCATGGAAAGGCAGGGGGAACTGAACGAGCTTTAAGGTCCCTCTGACTTAAACCACTCCATTATGATTCTCTATTCTGATGCTTCTCTGGCACATGTGTGATTTTACCTCTGCTCTAACTGGGCTCTCCCTCTCTTACCTGCTGAGCTGCTCGAATCATCCTGCGAGCCTCCTCCTTAATGCTGGGGTTGTCTGGCGGGGGTGGCTGCACCAGTGTTGTCACCTCTGTTCCCCTGAACCCAAAGACCATCGGCCAGCCCAGGTCAAGCTCAGGAACAGCAAGATCTGAGTTCATGGGCCAGTAAGTCCCGGAGGATCCGTCCATGTCATCGTCCCCCGCAGTGTCTGTGCTGTCCTCCTGGTTGGCGTACTGGGGCTTCTTCAGGTTCTGGATTATGTAATCCACCTCAGAGTCACAGAGGAAATCGGGGGCCGCCTCCTCTGCCAGGAAGCGATGGTAACTCTCCTTGCCCTCCTCTGTGAGCACATCCAGTGCCAGGCGGTAATACTCCTTGTAGTGGGGGGGAAGGTAGTTGGGGTCGAGCGGGTTGTCCCCCTGTGAGGAGCTTTGGGACCGACGAGCCATGAGGGGAAGGAAAGCTGGAGGGAAAGAAAAAACATCCATAGGAGCGGTGTCATGACAGTGATACATCTTCCTCATAGAGCAAAGGCAAAGGGAAGAGATTAAAAGCACATGGAGCAATGCTGGAGAAAGTTCAATCCAAAGGCATGGGAGCCTAAAATTAGGCAAAGGTGTGAGTCACTTAACCATTACCTTCACAAAGTTAACTGGTTTTGGCCAAAATAAGGAACAAATCAACCAGGTAGTCCTGGGATAAGCAAGGCCCATGCACCCAACAGAATGCCCAACTTTCTCTTTTAGGCTGCTGGTTGCTAAGCTTAAATTTATCATTTGTTTTAAAGTCAAAAGCAAAACTGTAGGTGATTATTACATATGCTCCATTAAAATTACTTTCCAAATGCTACAAAAGTTATTTACCATGTGTAATATGGCCCTAAACCAAAAGCGCATGCCTGAATACGAGAGCACCCTCTGGCTCCTTACAAATCAGGTGTTACAGCCACCTCAGCCCGTGAACAGAAGCAGGCGGTGCATGGGAGCAGGTGAGTATAGGGATGTCCTGCTGGTCTAACACAGTCAGAAGGCAGAGGAGTCTTCATGAGATGAATGAAGAAATAATAAAACAAGGGATGCGATCACTTTTCCAGTCTCCTCATGCTGAGAATAAACAGAGCCGAAGGGGCTCACATGCAATATTTGATAATTGTCTATAGGGGATGAATTATTTGAGACTACAGACAAATGTGATTTTATCCCATTTTTGAGAGAAAAGCTTGTTGTACCACAACAGTAATATCTGACCGATCCACAAATTGCTCAAAGCACTTTGGCTTCAGACTCTGAACTAATGTCAATGCTGGAATGTTCTTTTCCTGCATCCCACCACTGAGTTGCCGGCAGAGACTTCCTCATGATCCCCAAAAGAGTGGGTGACTCCTGCTAAGTTATGTTAGTGACTGTGACTACAGAAGGTGGGGGTCGCTGCTGTGCTCATTGCCATCCAACACTTCTGCTTCAAAAATGGGAGGGATTGCCATAGACTGGAGGAAGATTAAGACTTTACACTCAGACTATCACTCTCATTAAGAACTGTAAGGATAAACTAGTTTCAAGTTCTTATCCGACCAGCTGCCTTGCACAGAGCAGTGCCGTGTTACTCCTGCCTCAACCTCCCACAACTTACGCTTGCTCCAAACTGAAACTCCTGGTAGAGCTGCATGGTACAACAGGAAAAATGGTCTTAATATAAGAATAGGAAAACCCAACAGGTCCATGTGTGATGTACTGCAACAGATAATCATCTTTATAGTCCACACATGCAGCTGCCTTTACAATTTGAATTGTCTGCATTTATCTTCCCACTATTTCTAATTCTGTCTTCTTCCTCTTCAAGTAAAGAGCACTCACTGTGCATCTCTGGTGGGAGGTGCCCCTGCCCACGGCAAAGGTGTGGAACAAAATAGTCTTTAAGGCCCATAGCCGACTCATCTAGATATAACCCACGATGGAACCATGATTACACAGCAAACTGCTCACAGTGCTCAGAGATGGGAGAATGACAAACAAAGGACCAACTTCAACATTAAAAGGAAGAAGCATCAGCACTACCCTGCGATACTGCTGGAGAATCAGAACAGCAGAGGAAAAATACTGGTAAAGTGGTGAAACAATTTTATATTGATTAATATAATTATTTCACTACAGTTATAAATGAGGACAGAGAAGATTGAGCTTTAAAGAAGCATCAGGTAATACTGACTGTTACCTGGTAGAACCACAGAAAACAGCAGCACTACACAGGTTCAGGAGGAATTCACAGCCAGAGTGGGCTGGGGATAGGGATGTTTTATTCCTCACATCCCAAAAAAGTGTGGCGCCTGAACTCTGACTCCTCAGCCTAGAGAAGACATCTACAAACTGTGACCAGGGCATCTCCGCTGCCAGGACAAGGACTAAACGGGCAGAAAGTTAACTTGGGAGGTGGTAGATTCAAAGGGACCTCAGGAAACACTTGTGCTCACCTGGTCTGATTTGGGAGAACTCACTCATTGCTCTGCAACTCCCTGACAAGACGGTGCAGACAGATGGGGGTCAGGCTCTGCTCCCAGTTTTTACAGTGAGGAGTCACTTGAGTTCCCCAAGTGTTTGTGGTGCTCAGTACATTTGTGAGTAAGCAGGAAAAATGGTGCCAGCAAAGAAGTAAATTTGATGTGAAAGCAAACTGATCCTCATGGGTTTCCCTGAGACACTGGGAGAACACAGATACAGAGCTGGGGGGTGTCCTGGTACCACTGAACACAGCAACGGGGGTGGGTTGCTGGTCTGGCAGGGATGTTCAGGGGAGCCTGCAAGGGATGTTTGGAGGGGGCCTGGAAAACTCTGCACTTACTCTGTGTGTGTGGAAGGGGCGGGGGACGGATGGGTATTTCCTCCAAAATAGACCCACGACTCAGAACTGTGAAATAAAAACCAGAAGTTGTGTTTATGCCACCATAAGTGTCGGCCCCAGATCTGCACATGTTCCATGGCTTGGAGCCACCTGGTCTAGTGGAAGATGTCCCTGCCCAAGGCAGGGGGTGGAACAAGATGAGCTTTAAGGTCCCTTCCAACCCAAACCATCTTGTGCTTCCATGATTCCATTAATTGTTGGCATCCTTTAATTCCCTGGGTTGCAAGAAGAACAATACCATGTTGATGAATTCTCAGTTTGCATGAAAAATGCTGGTTTATACATATAAGTGAATAAAGAAATAAATAGCTATACACACATACATACATACATGTACACACACACACAAAATTGCGAGTATTTCATTAATCTTCCAAAATCCTTCCCTGTCAGGTAAAGCAGAAGGGAAGAAATTACTGGGAACCCTAAAGTTTTTTTATGACCTTTTGTCACTTTGGTGGGTGTGAACTGAGTTCAGGTCAAGGAATAAATAAAATTTCTCCTGCTACAGCCCATCTTCCTGAATTCAGATAGATTCTGCACTTAATTCATGGATTTTTTTTAAATTTTGTTTTGGTCTGTTCCAGCTCCTGGGATCACCCAGCTGGCAGCTGGCAGAGCCCTGAGGCATTGGGTCAGATTTGGGATCACGAAGCTACTGACTGCCAGGCTGGTTTTCCAGTTCTGCATCAAGTCACCCACTATTTGGAAAGCAATTAGTCTCCAAATCAGACAGAAGCAATCACATACCATTTCTGACTGATATTTGTGTGCCAGAAGGAGGTTTCTAAGACAGAACTGGCTTTTAAACTTCTATTTTTTCACTTCTCTCTTAACTACTCTCGATCCATTCCATGTGTGTCCATTATCCCAGCGCATTGTTGGATTTGGAGGGCCAGTTCACGTGCCTCAGGAAACAGGAGATGGATTACTTAGTGTGCTGCATTGCCTTGTTTTTTTTTTTTACTCCAGAACTGTGTATTCCATGTATTTTGTAGGGCATTCCATGCTTTAAGTCTTGGTTCCTTTTAACAGGAGTTCAGGGAACATCACGTCAGATTTCCCCTCAAAGGGACAGGAGAGTGGTACATCAGTTTCTTCCCTGATGGCTGGATTCTCCTTGAGCAGGAGCACCTGAAACAACCTGGAGGAGACTGAGGGGAGACCTCATTGCACTCCACAACTTCCTCATGAGAGGAAGAGGAGGAGCAGACACCGATCTCTTCTTTGTGGGGACCAGTGACAGGACCCAAGGGAACAGGTAGAGCTGGATCAGGGGAGGGCCAGATTGGATATTAGAAAAAGGTTCTGCACCCAGAGGCTGGTTGGGCAGTGAAATGGGCTCCCTGGCAGAGTTCAAAAAGCATTTGGACAACACTCCCAGGCTCATGGTGGGACTCTTGGGGATGGTCCTGTGCAGGGCCAGGAGTTGGACTCGATCCTTGTGGCCCTTCCCAACTCAGTTTATTCTGTGGCTCCAAGCAAGGGTTGGCTCCTTGTTTGAACTTCACCTGCAAATCTATTTCCTGCAGCTTCTTTCAGCCCAGAAAAAGACAAATGTTGTATTTTTTGAATTCTGAGCCATCACAACTGTCAAAGAAACTGAATCACAAACTGAAAATACCCCAAATGTAGATTTTCAGCCTGTAACTACTGATGAATAGAGAATTTTATTTAATTATATGCTTGTTTATTTTATTTAATTAGGAATTTAATTTTACTTTAATTGCTGGTCCCAGTTTACAAAATCTTCTGACACGAGTAATGAGGAATCAAGGGAAAAATGAGGATGCTAAAAATAATAGCGCGTGGCAATTCACTTGGGGGTCTTTATAATGGGTAACAAAATATTCTTTAAAATGGGTAACAAGATATTCTGTGTCCAGTTACAGCTCAGGCACTAAACCGTCAGTGGGTACAGGAGAAGATGTGTGACATATTGGGCCAGAGGGGACCCCTGAACATCCCTTCTTCAGTTTTCATGACAATATTAGAAAACTAAGGCCCTGAAGTCTCTTAGTCCAAAAACCCTTCAGTGCACCTCCAGAAGGGAACAGGAAAGCTCAAGCACATCACCAATGTCCTCCATGCCTTCAGTAGCCACAATTTTATCAGGAAAAGCTTCCCAGGAAGAGTGGGAGAGAACTTCGCCGGCACTGGACAGGAAAAGAAAGGAATCCTGCTACATCCTACCTATACAACCTGGGAAAAAATTCCAGCAATTGTTTTAAACTGGATTTTTTGAGCAGAACACACCGATACAGGACCTGAGACATTCTTCAGACCACTGAGCACACCAGCAACATCCCCACTGATCCTGCAGCCAAGGCTCTGTTGCTTCGAGGAAAAAAAAATTCCAGAAGGTAAATTAGGCAGCAAGGGGGGAAAATCTACTTCTTCCCATCGCCGAGCCCTTAGGTCTTGGGAAAGTCACTATAAATAAAGTGCAAACAAACCACAGCCAGGGCAGCAATTGAGGTGTTCACACAGAGACGCTCCATGTCACTTGGGATGCCCGAAGGTACCTGGCCTGGCCTCCAGCAGCTGCCGAGGAGACTGCAAATCTCTGCAGGGCTGGTGTCACACCTGCTGGGCTTTAGATGCCCAAAGGCACCTCGAATGTCCCAAACCCCCAAGTTTCAGAACCAGGATTACTCCTCAAGGGTCAGTGACCAAATACATATATACAATGTACCTATCTGCACCCCCTTACAGGCGATGGAAAATAAGTGAGTAATATCCAAGAAATATGGGATAGGATTCATCTTCTAACAGACATGCTCATGTTTGTCCAAATATTCTCTAATTTTTTTCCCCCAGATATTAACAAATCAGCCTGCTAAAGCCTCAGTGCTCAGAACTCAACTGTTTTAACTCTGAGATTCACCCTTACATTGTCACACAATTTATTCTACCAAGATCCTGCCTGGAACTGTCAGTGCTTTATACCAGAATTCACCTAGAGGATGGGAGGCAACTTTGACAGGAGGATGAATCAGATATTGGGGACACATTCTTCCCTGTGAGGGTGGTGTGGCCCTGGCACAGGTTGCCCAGAGAAGCTGCTTCTGCCCCATCCCTGGAAGTGTTCCAGGCTGGGTTGGACTGGGCTTGGAGCAGCCTGGTCCAGTGGAAAGTGTCCGTGGCAGGGAGGTGGAACTGAATGAGGTGTAATATCCCTTCCAACCCAAAACATTCCATGATTCCTTCCCAATATCCCATCTAAACCCTGCCCTTTGGCAGTGGGAAGCCATTCCCTATTGTCCTCCAGCCACTCCAGGCCCTTGTCCAAAGTCCCCCCCGCAGTTGTCCTGGAGCCCCTTCAGGCACTGCAGGGAGCTCTAAGGTGTCCCCGGAGCCTTCTCTTCTCCAGGCTGAACACCCCCAGCTGTCCCAGACTGTTTCCAGAGCAGCAGGATTCCAGCCCACTCCTGTGTGTCACAGTGTCACTTATTCACATATTCTAGAAGTCTGTTACCATTATTTGGCATTTCATGCACTCCTTTGCTATCCTAAGTGATCATTCCATGAAATTATGTCCATAAATTTAGAAGTATCACCATTCACGATCCTTTAGAACCAAACATGCAAACTTTAGTTCCTCCCCAAGAAATCCTTCTCCTAAGACAACAACTGGGGCAAGGATGAGCACAGACAGGTACACAGAATGGTGTGGAAAAAACCACAGACTCTCCTGAGCTGGAAGGGGACACACAAGGATCATCAAGTCAAACTCCTGGCCCTGCACAGGAAGCCCCAAGAATCCCAAATAAAAAAGGTGGTATGAGTACTGTTGGCACTCTCCCTCGCACACTAATCTGCGCTGGTGGTTGGGTTTTGCAGGAGGAAGCTGCAGGAGAACAGAAGGCAGCTCGGTGGCTGTTTGCAGTAACTCCTCCCATGCTCGGGGGCAGTGGATAAAGGAGAGCACGAAGCAGCTTGTCGGAAACTTAACAAGTGGTAGATGAAGGGCGATAGAATGGGCTGATGAGAAGCAGGACTCAGTTCTCCTCTGCCCGTCTACCTGGGCTGTGCCAAGGACACTGCACCGTCTGCTGCTGCTGCTGCGCCAGTGCACAGCGAGTCCTAATGGAGTCACTCCCCTCCTTGGCCAAAAAATCATCAGAAGGAGAAGAACAGGTGGAAAGGAAGGAAAGTAAGGAGCATGCAGGTCTCAGCCATCCCTGTGCTATGATCAAGGGGGAATGAGGAGGGTGTCTCCATGGAAATTTCCCTTCGGCTTGGCGTGAGATCTGCCTCTGTTCCCACTGCTATAAATGGAAGTGACTTTACTGGCTGTGATACCTGTCACACACATTTTCTGTGATTCCCAAAAGCTGTCAGACCCCCTTAATAAAGGGAAGAGTCAGGTGTGATCATAGCCTGCAGATTCCTCCACACAGAAAAACATTCAACCATATGGAATATTTAATGTAAGGAAAAGTGGCTGACAGATAAAGCTGGGGGTAAAAACTGTCCTTTTACCTCTGGATTCACTGTAAGAGCAGAAACTGGGAAAAACACGAACCTGTTGACTTGGGCAGCAGTTGGTGTCTGTCCATATTATGGTTTTTTTTCCTAACACAGCAGCAGGAAATCAGAGTTTCAACCATGCTATGATCAACACAAAGCCCTACAGATTAAAATAAATAAAAGAAAGGACCTGCTTTTCTCCAGAGCCTTTGTGCCAGGTGTGAATCAAGGGCACTGGACTGTGTTTGCCCAGTCTAAGCAAAAGGGAACCGGCTCAGTGTTCCCTTTCTCTCTCATCTGCTGTGCCTGGTGCCAGCCCTGCTGATGCCTCAGCACCTGGGGCTGGCTCCATCTGCCTCCCTGGTGCTGACTCCAGTGCTTGTTGTTACGTGTTCTGCCTGCACAGCCAGTTCCCAGGCTGCCTCGCTCAGGTGATCCCTTCCCTGGCTGGACCTGCTCCGCTGCTTTGGGACACTCCCAGGAGTCGAGGCTGCTGAAGACCTGTAGGCACCGAGGAAGGAACTACCTGAGAGGAAGCAGGGCTGTATCCCTGAGTCTGGAAAGGGCTGGGAAGACCTGATCCCTTCCCCAGACCCCTTATGTGCAAATACAGGCACAAGTTCCTGGGTTTAACCACCTCATCTTTTCACTGCCCTGGATACCACCAAGAAAAGAAAGCTGCAGCAAAGAAAGAATAGTACAGACAGACTATTCTTTAGCCCACACTCGGCACAGCCAGCCACAAACCCCTCCGTGCTATCAACACTTGAAGGATTTCCAAACCATTGGCAAGAAATGAATCAAAGCAATTTTGATCCCTGTGATGGGCCCCATGTGGCCCGTACACCACATTCAATGGTATCACTGGTATCTCTTAGGGTGAGCTGTGAAAAAAATTCATGTTTCCAAAATGTCTCAATACAAGAACTTTACAAATAAATTATTTAAAAGAAAATATTTGATGTCAAAAAAATAGGAAAGATCCTATGCAAACAGACTGCTGATGTTCTGGGAGGGTTGGGTTTAGGAGAGGACAGCAATGCCTGAGGGAAAATGACTGGAGCAGACATGGTGACAATGAGACATGGAAAGTGTTAGTTTGCTCTCAAGAAAATGTTGTACTTGGTAAACGATCTGGGAAGGGACCTGTCTCCTGGAATATGGTTTAAGTTTTTAATTCTGCACTGTGTGATGGAAGGACAAGCCAGTGCCTTCTGATCTTGCTGCAGAGGAAGAACCTGTATGAACAGTAGGACATGCTTGTCCTCTCCAGAAGCCGCTCCTGCATGTCCTCATTTTCCATCCTAAGGGTTGGACTTCTCCTGAAAAGGATCTCTCAGGTTAAGGCCTCTTACTTGCCAGTCTCACAGTGGTGCAGCATATTTAGTTTTGAAGTGTAGCCCAGAATTTCCTACTTTGGCCAGAACACGTGGCCATGGAATTGTACAAGAGCTGGGGCAAAGAGGAAGCTTCACAGAGGAGCTGTGGCTGCCCCAGCCCTGGATGTGTCCAAGGCATTGGATGGGGCCTGAAGCAACCTGGGATAGTGGAAGGTGCCCCTGCCCATGGCAGGGTGGGACAAAATGGTCTTGAAGGTCCCTTCCAACCCAAACCATTCTGTGACTGTGTGAAAATGGACGCTGGACACCCTCCCATGAACTGCTCTGCTTGCCACGCACAGCTCAGGCACATTCCTCAGACCAGGACAGTGAAATGTGGGCAAAAAATCTGCATTAGACACTTTTTTAGCTATGACTGCCTCTGCCATGTCCTAATTTTTTTTTCTCTTTCCATTCTCCTCTCCCTATGTCCTGCTGAATTTTACCATGTTCTCCTTCTCAATGTCCTCTTCAGGCAGTAGGCTCAAAGCCCATGTTACTGTCAGAATTTCTGGTTGGAATTTGTTATTCCTGTTACGGTGCCATATAATGCTCCTAGACCTTCTCCTTCGGTCATCTGACCAGCTGATCACTCCATGTTAATCACTGGAGTGAATGTCACCCCTTTTTCAGTCTGGATGGTCTTCTGTAGATCTCAGTCATCATGAAAAAAAAGACAGTATGTCTGCCTGCTGCAGTCTGGGAGTTTCACTTCAGAAGTTTTGGCCATCAGATGAGAAATTGCTTCAATTAATCAATTATTCACTGAGCTTCCAGAGATCGCAGCTGCCCTTTCCACATTCATACCTGTGGCAGCTGACCCTGATAAATGGCTCCATGAACTCTTTCTGTGTCTCAGGTGAATAGTGAATGCCCTGAATGCTACAGACTTGCAGTAGAGTGGAACTGGGAGCCTGGTCTGCACCTCTAACACCCACTGGACTCACTCATCTCTGCTTACTAGGGCAAGGGATCCCACAGAACATTCTTTACTGGAGAATCAGGAAAGTGGCTGGACATTTGGAATATCCAGGGGATCTTTCAGCAGGCCAGAGGAAGGGAAAAGTGGCAGAAGAATTACATGTTGTAATTTTCTTTGTGAAGTGGTTACTGAAACACCTTTCAGTGTGTCCCAGAGTGGCAGCATGTGAACAGGTCACCCTTAACTGTCCTGTGCAACAAGGGTACAGAATGGACAGGGAAATCTGAGCTGTGGGGAGTCACCAGCACAAAACCTGATGTTTACAGCAGCTGGAAATGAAATGTCATTCTGAGTGCAAAAGGTGTCTCTTAGAGAGCAGATTATCTGAATAATCATGGAATCCTTTGGGTTGGAAAAGCCCTCTAAGACCCTTGAGTCCAACTGCTCTCCCAGTACTGCCAAGGCCACCACTAACCCATATCCCCAAATGCCACATCTACAATAGCATTGCTCATGCCACATTCACTGTCCTTCAGCCAATCTCTTTCCCTGGGTTTTTATTCAAAAGGTAGAAAGCATAAGGAAGTCTAAAACACAGAACTTTAAAAAACAGGAGAGTGTAAGGTCTAATTTGGAGAAGGAGAACCGTGTGCTGCCCTTGACTTTTACTTCACACACACAGATTTTAGAAATGCACTCATCAATCTCCTCTTCCTCATGAAGACTACAAAAATCCAGCATATGGGGCCCAATAAGCAGTCCAGACATGTCCCACTTAGCTGTAAAATGCAAAGAATTCCAATCCTGCAGGGTTTGGAGGTGAATTTCAATTGCCTTGTAAGTTGTGATTGCCAGAAAAATTATGTCTAGAACATGGGTGAATCTGTCCTGAGCCACAACCCTGCTCTGGGCACAAGCATACAGACATTTCCACATTTATAGCATCTCAGAATCAGAGACTGGTTTGAGTTGGAAAGGACCTTCAAATCCACCTTGTTTCACCCCCCTTCTGTGGGCAGGGATATCTTCCAATAGACCAGGTTGCTCCCAGCCCTATCCAGCCCGGCCTTGAACCTTTCAGGGATGGGGGAACAACAACTTTTTCCTTCGGCATGCAATTTCCCCTAAACCATATGAAGAGCAAGACTTCCACTGCCCCCCCTCAGAATACTTCTATTACCAGGTCACAGCAAATCCAACTCTCTTTTTGCCCCTCAAACGAAACTGTAAAGCACCTCAGGTAAATGGCAGTGAGACCAAAAGGAAAACAACTTTCTCTCCCTAAACTGCAGCTCCCATGTGTCCATCTACCGGGGCTGGGACACACTGACATCAAGAGGCTCTCCTGCCTCTTGATCCAGGGAGAGCATATGCATAGAACTCGAAACCGGTGCTTGGCACTGCTGTCACTGTCACTGCTCTGGTTCAGGGTAGTTTGCTGTTACTGACCTAGTTTTGGCCTCTCTTGCAGCTCAGCTTATTGCAGCTTCCACAAATTAGATGTTTTCAGCAGCAGAAGGATGTGATCAGTACTTCTGTTCCTTCACAGGTGCCTCTTCCCTTTCTAACTGTTCTAGGAGATGGAGAACCCAATCCTCAGGCCAGGCAAGATCCATAATGACCCCTATTGACCTCGGGCAATTTAGAGTGAGCAACACGGAACCATCCCCTTCCTCTCCTCACACACAAATCCTGATGTCTGTCAGGCTCACACCTATGGAAAACTCAGCGAGTGCCAGCACGTGTGCCTGTGCACACCTGTCCACACGCATCTGTCCATGCTCCTGCCTGTACGTGCATGACTGTGTCAGGGCTCGTGGGCCGTGTCAGCACTCGGCTGCACACCCAATCCATGTGAGTGGAATGCAGGGGCCTTGGGAGCTGCTTCCCAGCTCCTTGCCCACCGCAGACCTCGGCCCTCACATCTGGGGTGACATCCCCTCTGTCCCAATCTCCTGACTACACATCCCTACAGCATTCCTGATCCAAAGAGGAGGCCAGCTTGGGCTCTGTTATGGGGAGCTCAGTCAGGCTGCAAGACTCTTCCCGAAGAACTAGCCTGACTTTGGGAATATCTGCTCCTTAGAGATTTCTCAAAGGGGACAGGACACAAATGTGTGAAGTGTTTGATAAGCAGTATTGATCTAAGGACAGAAGGGTCCCTTCCCTTGCCATCCCCAACACATAGCCGGGACATTCCAGGTCACTTCCCTCACCCTCTCCAATCCCTGCTGCCAGATCTGGGGCATTCTGGAACCCCCCTTGCCTCTCCTGTCTCCTCCTGTCTCTCTCCCTTATCCCCATCATGGTGTGACTAGAACCTCCTGCCACTGGAGCCCTCCTGCGTAGAAGCAGCAATCTCCTGCCCTTGGACTGCCTGCAGAATTTCCTGTCCCAGATGATGGGTGCTCAGCCCTGTACAGAGGAGCAGGACAGGCCCTCCCCAGCCCTTGCCCTCCACCTCACGCGGCCATGCAGGTACCCCCAGAGGCATCTGCCCTTCTCCTACCTTCCCAGGGAGGCTGGCAGGTGGTGGGCAGGTGGTGGGTCACTCTCTGGCTCAGGCGGCCATGCAGGTACCCACGAGATCCCCGCCCTTCTCTACCTTTCCAGGTGAGCTGGGGCAGGTGGTGGGTCACACTCTGCTCACTTGGACGTGCCTGCAACCTGATTCACCTGGGAGCCAGGCGAGCGAGGCTCCACCCAGGGCAGAGCGGGGGTGAGTAAGAGCGGGAGAAAGGCAAACTCTGGAGAGCTGTTCCCTCCCCAGGCGCGCAGGGAGCCAGAGATAAGGGCTGCGCATTCCTGAGCCGCCGGAGGCCTCTCCCTTCCCGTCTGCCCCGAGCCTGTCAGACCAGCTCGGGACTGGGAGCGGGGCAGGGCAGGGCCCCAGCCCCAGCCCGTCCTGTCCCGGCCCGGCCCTTGACATGGACCCTCACCGCAGTCTCGGGCACAGACCTCGGCCCCCAGCCCCTGGGCGCTGGCCGCAGCTCGGTCGTAGTCCTGGGTTCCCAAGAAGGGGAATCTGGGCTCCTCGGGCACTTCTCGTGCTCTGGGTCTGTTGGTGGCAGAGGAGCACTAGCTCCTGGGCAATAGCACCGTGGCAATAGGAGGGGCTGGGGGCAGCCAACCTTCCACTGCGCCGGGATGGGGACGGAGCTGCGCTCCCCGTGTGCCTGGGGGTTCCGTGAAAGGGGGTCCGAGGCCTACACCCCTGGCCTGCTGTCTGCCCTGACCACAGTCCCCGCTCCCGGAGCCGGGGCCCTGCGGGCAGGGAAGGGTTAAGCGAGATTCCCCGCAGCCCCGGGCGTGGCAGCGCCTGTTCCACCTTTCATGTCCCAGCTCGTCCCGCCCGGCAGCCGCCGCCGCTGTGAGGGCCGGGCCGGGCCGGCGGTGACTCAGGCGGGGGTGGGGAGGCGCCACGTCGGGGAGGCGGGGGGGAGGCAGGGAGGGCGCCGGGGCTGAGCGGTCCCGGGCTGTGCGAGGGATGAGCCCGCCACGCTGGGCGCTGCTCAGCGACCTCCAGTGCGGGCGGCAGGTTTGGGCTCCTCACGAAAAGAAGGACACTAGGAGGCTAGAGCGTGTCCAGAGAAGGGAACTGAGCTGAGGAAGAGAACAGAGCCACCAGGAGCAGCTGAGGGAGTTGGGGGGCCGGAGAAAAGTGGGTTCAGGAGGGACCTTCTTGCTCTCTACAACTCCGTAACAGGAGGGTAGAGCCAGGTGGGGGGCGGGTTCTGCTCCCAGGTAATAAATGTCAGGACGAGAGGTCATGGCCTCGAGCTGCACCAGAAGAGGTTTAGGTGGGATATTTGGAAGACTCCTCCTGAAAAGGGCTGTCCAGCCCTGGCGCAGCTGCCCAGGGCAGTGGTGGAGTCCCCATCCCTGGGGAGATTTAACAGTGGTATGAATGTGGCACTTGAGGATGTGGGTTAGTGGTGGTCTTGGGAGTGCTGGGGGAGCAGTTGGACTCAGTGATCATTGAATCATGGAGCAGTTTGGGTCGGAAGGGACCTTACACCTCATTCAGTTCCACCTCCCTGCCATGGATACCTTCCACTGGACCAGGCTGCTCCAAGCCCCATCCAACCTGGCCTTGAACACTGCTAGGGATGGGGCAGTCACAGCTTTGCTGGGCAGCCTGTGCCAGGGCCTCCCCACCCTCACAGGGAAGAATTTCTTCCCAAGATCCCAACAAAACTCACCCTCTGGCAGTGGGAAGCCATTCCCCGCTGTCCTGTCACTCCAGGCCCTTGTCTAAAGTTCAGATCTCTTAGAGCCCCTTCAGGCACTGGAATTGAGGTAACGATTCATCAGCTGCTTGGCTTCTCTTCCTGTGGACAGAACAATTCTGCTGTCTAATGGTATGTAGTGTTGTCTTTGATTGTTTACATCTTTGACATAATACCTTTTCTGTCACCAGAGGATCTGCTTTGAGGCCCCAGAAATGATGACATTGCTGGTAGTGTCATGGTTATGATATGGCTATTTAAGGCAGGATTTATGAGACTGAACATTGGTCACTGCTACAGAGGTGGCTGCATCAGTACCAGCCATCCCATACTCATCCCATAGATCTTGGAATGGTGTCACTGTGTACATAGGGGCAATTCAGACCTTCCAGACCAAAAAGATTAACCGTAGCTGAACCCCATTGGATACAAGAGCTAAACCATCTATCTGATATCTCAGATATAAATTTAGATTGGATAAGCAGTGCTCCTGGTCTGAAGCTGTGATTCAGAATGAGCTGAACCAATCCCACCTGTAAGGAAAGCCAGTTTCAGTATGAGTTTGGAGCTTTTTCCCTGTATGATACTGAATATGAATTGGTAAAATCCCTCAAAGTCAGGTCTAAACAGTTTCATTAGTTTTTCTACAAAGTTTCAGTATGTGGCTTTACAAACCTTTTATTCCTTAAAGAATGATGACTTGTAGTAAGACTCTAGGATGAACTGTAAAGGAACTAAAAATCTATGTGAACTTTGGCTTTTAGATTCTATCAGCCAGCAAGGACCTCTGTGAGTTACTCCGAGATGTTATTACATGAGGGAAATCCCAGTGAGAACCCATTGGCCTTCATAGAATTTGTGGTCAGAACTACCCCCTACACTCTTGTTTCAGCCTTTATCTCACACCAATTTAATCTATTTCATTAAGTCTCATAACCTGTATTTGACTAAAGTGCTTCTCAGTAATGTAAATACAATTATCACCTTTCAGTCTTCTCATTATTAAATAGAAAACATTTAAAACCTTTCATTTTCTCTTTTCCCCATTACTTAAATGGTATTTGTGGACCTTTTCTATTCCAGCTTTTCAAAACTAACTGAAGCTGTAATGGGGTGTGTGTGTGTGTGTGTGTGTGAAAATGTGCTCTGAGGCCTTAGGCAGAAAGCAGCTGTGTCCCCAGGAAGCCACGTGAGAGAGACCCCGAGGTGCAGCAGTGTAGCTGCTATCCAGCTTCTCCTTTGGCCCTGCGCTGCTGTTCAGGCGCTGGTCACACACACACACACACCCCCACCCCACGCTCAGACCGGACAGCTCAGTATTACCAGAGGTAAGGAGTCAAAGGAAGGCTCTCCCGCATGGCAGATTCCACAGGTGGAATCCCGCAGAGGGGTCCAGGCGGAGGGAGTGCGGGAGCCGGCGGAGGGCAGCTGCCGACGCGGGGTCGGGGTCGGGGTCGGGCAGGGAACGGGATTTACCGGCACGGCGGGCACTTTCAGCGCGGAGGGTACCATGCCTGGGCTTAAAACGTCGATTGCGCAGTCTTGGTTTCTGTTTAAAGCAAGCTCTGCGGGGGGTTGGGGGAAACGAAGGGGGATAGGGGATCTCTACAAGCTGGGGTGCTCAGGCCCAGCCTTAAAAGAAACTGGGGAAGACTCAGAAAGATTAGAGGGCAGGTGGCACCTCTCCCCCACCATTGTGTGAAGGGTTTTACTTTCTGAGATTCCCCGAAGATGAGGGGGAGAGGAAGCACATGGAGGGGGAACAACCACAGAAACACCATCACCGAAAGAACATGCTTTCCCTGGCTTTTCTGTTATAGTGTGTAAATTCTTAACTGCTTTATGAATAGCAACAAACAGGGAAAAACTGGGCAGCAGACTCGTCTCCAGTTTTACTGAGAAACGTGATCCTCTCCCCAACATTATCCCAGAAATTCAGAGACTGCACAGAGGCCATGGAAATATGAGGAAAATATTTAAACAACCACATGACAAAACTCTTCAGTTTTCTTTTAGAAAAAGATAATTTCCCTGGTTTAATATGCATCTTAAGCAGGGTATAAACTTCCTTCTGGGGACGGGTTACCTTCCCACCCATCTTTCCCCAGAAACTCTCCCTAGCACTGAGAGGAAAACAAGTAAAACAAAAAATTAAAAGAAGACTCTACGAAGTGCTACTTACTTCAATCCAGTGCTCCGAGGGTCAAAAAAACCTCACAGTGCTAGTCCTCTGGCTTTGGCTGGCCCTCGTGCTTCAAGGGTTATCAGCCACCTTTCCAAGCAGACCTAATAAAACTTAAATCTAATTTTTCAGGAGTAGCAGCACTAGAAACGACTCCTTACCAGCTAGAAAGCGTAAGGAACGTTTGCAAGGATTTTTTTTTTACAAAAATCCGAGACCAGGCAGCCACGAACTGTTTGGTGCAACTTTCAAATCTGATTATTGAACAGGATGCTTTTACTTTCAGTTTCACTATTGCTGTATACACAAATACGTCACCAATATTTTATCACAGTAGTTTTGACATCTCCTGAGCCACCTTCTATTGCACTTCTGGGTGAATATTATCTGGAATTGCTGATTTTAAAGCCATTCCTAATGGAATAAAAAGGCCTGCATCCTTCCATTTGGGAATTAGTAATAACGTTTTGCTGCTTTTCTATTCTGAATGTTGGTTGTGTTTATTTTCTGATGTTATTTTCAAGATAATATTGGTTACTTTAGAGAATCTTCTTTCATTGTAAATGCAAGGTACATGTGTCAGTGGTGTTTGTTTGGTTTTCACAAACTGAAATGTATGTTTGGATTGTTACACTGGATTAGTGCAGTAATCTGGGTAATTACTGTTTGTCACCAGTGTCTTACTCGGCTCTTTCTGCCAACAGCCCGCAAACAAGGGACGCTCGTGTCCCAGATTGATGATGTCTGGATTAATGATATGGGGTAAAACAAAGAGTGTGAAATGAGTGTGAGACCTAATTTCAGATTGTGGCAGCTGCTTCTGCTGTGTCTGCAACTCTCGGAGCCAGCAGAGCATGGCAGTGAACCCCCTGAACAGGTGGGCAGCAGCAGGGGGAGCTTTGCTGCACTTATTCTCCCCAGGAACCAACACAGCCCATGTGTGTCGGCCAAGTCACACTGTGGTAGTGCTCTAGCCCTCACTTTGGCAGCAGCCTGAACAGGAGCACTGCGAGGCGTCTCAGCAGTGATCAGGAGGGGATTGCACAAATTTGTGTCCTCAAGTGCCACAGAATTGAAAACACATAAGGACAGCCATATGTGCCAATGTGAGCACATGGTTTAGTGATGAACATGGTGGGGGGACTGGGCTGGTGGTTGGTCTTGATGATCTTACAGGTCTTTTATGACCTTAATGATTCTATGATTCCATTACTATAAAATTGAAATCATGGAAATCTGACCTGATGGGAGCTTGGCTCATACTGGGAGGAAGTTCTCCCCTGTGAGGGTGGTGAGGTCCTGGTACAGGTTGCAGAGAATCTGTGGCTGCCCTATCCCTGGAGTGTCCAAGGTCAGGCTGGACAGGGCTTGGAGCACCCTGGGATAGTGGAAGGTGTCCCTGTCCATGGCAGGGGGTGGGATTGGATGGGCTTTGAGGTCCTTTCCCACCCAAAACATTCCATGATTCTGTGATTACCACACAGTCCCTGGCTCCATGCACCAAGGAGCCAGTGGCCCACTGTGATCACTGTCAGAATGCAAGGAACAGACACATTACCTACCCCAAAGGCACCACAAACAGAGACAAGGTAATGTAGAGAAGAGGAACTCATTCTCGGAGTCGCTTCCTTAGCACTGCAGATCCATGGGCTCTTTGATAATAGAGAAGGAGTTGAATCTTCCCCTTGACTCCACACTGGTGACTCATCCCAGCTGCCACTCTAGATTTCATCTGTTCAGGCTCTGCATTTGTACATATCTGATAATCTGGGTTAAGTGTAGCTTTGCTTTTGCCCTTTATCTGTTTGCTCTGAAGCTGTTTAACATCATCTGCCTGTTTTCATGCCAGCTCATTATGAAGGAGTATCAGGCACTGACTGGCACTGCGCTGATTTTTTTCTGCAGTGACCACAGGCTGAGTCACTCAATTCACAAGTACCTAATCCAATTCCCATCCCCTGCTGTGCTGATGGAATTGGAAAAGTGTCTTCAGTGATTGCACAAGTAATTCCCCTCTAGTTCTTCACAGTGACTTTTTATTGTAAAGAACTATGGAGAAATCTCACATTATTCTAACAAGCAGAACCAACATCTGAATGAGTCTCTGGGAATGGGAACAGGAATGTGGTCTAGCACAGTTTCACTGTTAGAAGCTGTTTGTTTTTTTAAGGAAAACTGCCTTCAATTAATGGGGCTCATAGGGAATAATCTGCAAAGAATCAATGTTACATTTATACAGCAGCACTGTTTGGGTACCAGGGCATGAAATTGTTTTGAAGGTTTGCAGGTTTTTTTCTTTACCAGTGTTCAGCCCTGATGGTCGTCCTTTCCTTCTGGGAAAAAAACCCAGGAGTGACCGATGAAGGAAGGTCCCTGGGACCAGGTCACCTGGCCTTAACCTCTGACCACACCGGAGAGTCCCCAGTGCAGATAGGGGGGATTCAGAACATCCAGTATGACCTGATTAAGAGAAAATCCAGACCTGCTTGGCTGGGCCAGTTAACACTCCCCTACAGGAACAAGGATATCCAGAGCCAGAGCTGATCCCTCCACTGGCAGAGTCTCTATCAAGTCACGGGAGTCACATTTTAATTTCTAGTCCAGACTCATTGCAGTCTGTAACTTCCTTATGAGGGGACAAGGTGCAGACACTGATCTCTTCTCTGTGGTGACCAGTGACAGGATCCAAGGGAATGGCCTGAAGTTGTGTCAGGGGAGGGGTAGGTTGGATAGCAGAAGAAGGTTCTTAGGTTCTTCGCCCAGAGAGAGGTTGGGCACTGGAACAGGCTCCCCGGAGCAGTGGTCACAGCACCAAGCCTGACAGAGTTCAACAAGTGCTTGGAGAATACTCTTTGGCACATGGTGTGAATCTTGGAGATGGTCCTGTGCAGTGTCAGGAGTTGGACTCGATGATCCTTGTGGGTGCCTTCCAACTCAGCTTACTCTGCGATTCCGTGGTTCACACAAAATAGTACGGTAGCATGTAGAGAAGGCAAGCCAGATTTTGCAGTCAGGTGCACTGTGTGTCTCCTCTGTCCTCCCTGAAGAGAAGCAGCCTCACTGCACAGCGGGTCCTGATTTAGAATGTTGGTTTAGGGTTATTAAATAAATGGGAATTCAGCACAACTGCAAGTAAATGGTTTCTGCAGGCAAAGAACTGCACCTTTGGGCTGGTGGTGCGCAACACCACCTCCCAACACCAACTCCTGGGAGCCGCTCGAACCCGCCCGCTCCAGGATTCTCCTCCCGCGGTGCGCTCGCCCCTTCCCGGGCCCGGCCGGGGCCCAGCCGCGCCTGTCACGGTCGCGTCACGAGCGCGTCACCTGCAGCGTCACCAGAAAGCGTCACGCTCAGCGTCACGTGGCGGGGTCACCTGACCGGGCAGTGCCCCGGCCGTTCCCGGCCCGTCCCCGCCCGCTCCGCGTCCCGCCCCAGGCCCGGCCCGGCCCGGCCCGGCCGCTCCCGCCTCTCCCTGCACAGCTGCTGCCCTGGCCCGGCGCCAGACACCCAGCTCGTCGTTGTTCGTCACAGGCGGCCAGTGCCCGCCCCGCCCTCCGGCCCTTCCAGGTCCCTCCGAACGGCGCCTCTGCCTTCCAGGGAGCTGCAGCTCTTCCTAATTCAGGATCATCCACCAATTTGCTTAATAGACATGGATTCCTGCATCCCGACCATGAAGGCATTGAAGAGCTGGGCCCGAAACGGGCGCCGGGGCGGTGACGGCCATCGGCCAGACATCACCCCCGCACTGCGATGCCGAGCCCGGCCCGTCAGGCAGCTGCTGGCACCGCGAAGGTGTCCGGCTGTGCCCTGGGCACCTTGTCCAGAAGGATCCTGGGAGAGACAGGGTCCAAATCTATGTTAAAATTAAAAACCCTGGCTTCCCTCAGGCCCCCTGCTGGGTGGCCTCGTCACAGGAGGGATTGGAAGCGGTTAACAGCTGGTTGGGCAGGACTTCCCCTCTGCCCGGAGAAGCTGTGGCTGCTCCGTCCGTAGAAGTGTCCAAGGCCAGGTTGGACAGGGCTTGGAGCAGCCTGGTGTAGTGAAGGGTGCCCCTGTCCATGGGAAGGGGGTGGGACTGGGTGATTTATGAGGTTCCTCCAACCCAAACCATTCCATGATTCTATGAACCCATGCTGGGAAATGTTGTCACCCGTTCCTGTCCCATTGCTCCCAAAAGAAGATTCTGTAGTTTTCAGGCTGCTTTGGCCAGCTAATGATTGCCTAGTCCTTTAATTTGGTTCATAAGGTGCTCCTCTCCTGTGGTTATGATATGGATAAATTGATAACACTTGGGAATTACTGAGATGAGGATAACATTCCTCAACAGGGAAACATCCATTTAGGAATTCATTGCCATGCCTGTGCCCTGGCAAAGTCACTGCCCACTAAAGACTTTCTAAAACTTGTTTCTGTTTGGTCATTGGGTTTTTTGTCTTCCAAAACAAGCAAAATTAAATAACTTTGACTCCTCCATAGAAAATGGCTGGAGCTGTTTGCTTACTCCTTCCTGTCCTCAGAGAGTGGAAAAATGGGTAATATGAAAAAAGACTGTGAAGTTGTGCCAGCCCACACTTGCTTGTGATAGCCTCATGTAGGGACCCCAGGTGTCACTTTGGCTGCACTGATGAGTAAATCCTTCTCAGCTGGATCTCCTGGAGTGCAGGAATTACTCATACAGCAAAAACTGAGGGAATGAAGCAGCTGTGAGTCTTTTAAGATCTAGAACTTTTCTTCAGGGTCTGTTCTAAATTTACTGAGGTAAAAGAGGAGATCCTCTGGGAAAGGCTCAGTCAGTATCAAAGGAGCCTGTGTGTTCCTTCTGTTTCCATCCCCACTGGTTGGGGTGAGAGTGAGGAACCACTTTGTAATTAAACTTAAGAAATGTCTTCTGACGGCAGCACTGGGACTGTCTTTGTGGACAGTTCAGGTGTCACCAGGTGAGATGGATGTGTCCTACCACCATCTAGAGTAATTTGCAGACAGTGAATCATGGAATTATGATTCTCTGTTTCTCTGCCTATCCCGGGATTCAAAGGTGGTGACTTGTATCAGCTCCCTCACCAGTGAAGCTGTATTTGTAGTGTTTACCCCGAGGATGGGGAAGCAGTGAAGTTACAGTCAATGTTTAGGTGGACTTTGAGTGATTTTAGTTGCACATGTAAAACATGTGCAGGTTTTGCTTCATTAGTGTGTCTGAGGGCATGAAAGGTAATATGTATTTGGAGTTAACGAAGTACTACATTTGGAGTTAATGAAGGAGAACTCAGCTCCTGATGGGTCATTCACAGAATCACAGAATCATGGAACCTCGGAATGGTTTGGGTTAAAGGGACCTTCAAGACCATTCGGTCCCACCCCCCGCCATGGACAGTGACAAGTTGGCCTTGAACACTTCCAGGGAGGAGGCAGCCACAGCTCTGGGCAGCCTGTGTCAGGGCCTCACTATCCTCACATGGAATAATTTCTTCCTTATATCCCATCTAACCCTGCCCTCTGGGAGTGGGAAGCCATTCCCTTTGTCCTGCACTCAGTCCCTTGTTCAAACAAGAAGTGCCTAAAGGAGCTCCAAGAGAGTTGGAGAAGAACTCTGGACTAGGGCATGTGATGTGATGATTATATGATCTGTGTTAGAAGAAATGCCAGTGATGAGTCAACACCTGTTTTATTCTCTCATACAGGGGCTGAGACTAAGCAAACCTGACCAGGACATCAAACAGCGCTGGATGCAACACGAGGAGTTGCCAGACGTGGAGGCACCGGGGTGAGAAGGTGAGAAAAGCTCAAATAGTGCTGGTAGGAATGGCTGGATTCCAGAGGTAGTTCAGGGGAAACCCTGTGAGGGAGGAATGCTGTAGATAATCCGAGTTCTGGAGACCTCATGGTGCAGAATAGGACAAAAGTCCTCAGGCCACTGTGTAAGTGCCACTGTGTAGAGGCAGATGAGCAGGGAACCCAGCCAGAAGGACCATATTTAGTTACGAATGAAGCTAAACTGGGATTAAAGGGGAGGATGTCATTAAAGGCCGATTGTTTTTCTGGGAGAAGATCAAAATAAAGGAAAGGAGGGATGAGCAGAGAAAAGGATGGTCAAAAATGGTAAAGAGGATCAGAAGATATGCAAATGTTGTAATCGAGAGCATTTCAGGGTACCCATCAGGCAGCTCCACCTTTGGTCAGTGGAGCCTGGAGCAGGACAATGGACCAAACCTCTTTTCCTGACTTACAATGTGTATTTAACCTGGGTTTGCACCTGGGAGGACTTGGAAAGAATGGGCAGGGCATAACCTCGGAGTGGATCCAATGGATAGATAAACGGATAGAGCATTCTGGTGTCACCATGTCCATGCCCATTCCAGGCCTGTTGACACTAACCTACAATTGTAGATTGTTTTCGGTTTGAAGGGACCCCCAACATCATCTAGTTCCACCTTCCTAATATCCTTAGAAAACCTTGCCAGGATGAAATGCCATAGAAATAGTATCCTGCAATAAATTGTTCTGTCATGGAAGAGCTCAGTATCCTTTCTGCCCATGCCAGACTTGAACAGATGTTTTTATTGAGCATAATGCTTCCTTCTGCTTTTTTTTGCCGGAGTTTTCCTGAATAAACCCAGTTAGAATGTCTTTTTTTTGGCGAGCAATGTCTTGTGCTGTCATTGGTAAAATCCTGCCTGCCAGCATAGTTTCCTACTCCTGGTGGGTTATGTCCATTGTTCCTCAAGCTCTGATGCCTCACAGAATTCATCTGCCAAAACCAGGTAGCAATAATAACACCATGTGCCCCTGCCACATCCTGTGAGTGAGGGAATGAAGAAGAGAGAATGGGAGGGAGCAGCTGCCAGAGCAGGAGTGCAATGTGGTGTTGCAATGAAACTCTGAATTTATCCTCATTGCAGCTGTTTTCTATGGAATACAGAATTCTAGTTTCTGCATAGAGGGATGTGATCAGGACACGGATGATGTGCTGCTGGAGATACTGGAGACAAAAGCCACTGGAATGGACAGTAAGTTTGGAGTAATTTTATCTGTGTATATTGCCACAATATTGCTGATATGGAAGAGACCACTGGGATGGCTGAAAAAGAAATCTCTGTGAGCCTGCCTTCCCAGCAGCTGCAGTAAGAGAGGCTGTGTGCATGGGAGAAGAGGTGCAGGCAAAGGTCTCTCATTTATAAGAGCAATTGTCCTGCTATTGATTCCTTATACATATGAACTTTGAGGTAAGATTACATGTTTCTGTGGGAAACAGGCACAGGCTGTTTGGGAGGTTCCATCCTCCAGCAGTGCATTGTTGCAGTCTGATGTGTTGCTGATTATGCCTCAGGTAAAATACAGATGTCAACTTTCTGAACACTTACAGCCTTTAATTACACTCTTTGGTACAAGGTGTGAAATCAGCTTGTGCTTTAGTCACTCTGTGGTATAAAAGGAAAAGCAGAGGAAAACTAAAAGAAGGGGAATGAGGTTGGAGTGGGGGCAGGTAGTGTCTTGTTGCAGAAAAAAAGGAATTGGCCCTTTACAGCGAGGAGGGGATGTTTGCTTTGTCCTTAGAGGAAGGGCTGTGGGTTGCTGGGTCTCCTCTGTCAGGAGGGCTCTCTGGGGGCTGGTACAGATTTTGGAACAGGCTTTAGCTTGTGTTTAGGTGTATGGTTCATTTCTTGTAGCAGGGTAGTACCTGCTCTTTGTCCAGGTACAGTCAGGGGCTGTTACCCATCTGCAGCTTTCCTGTGGCATCAAGAGGTGATGCACCAGGACATAGAGACCTGGAGGCCAGTGAGGGGGCTTTGCTCAAGGCCCTAAGATGGGCAAACCAAACTCCTGTGGTGATGGCAGAAGTTGCTGTGGCATGGCCTGGTAGGGGGAGGGGTAGTGGCAACGTGTTTTTTTTTCCCTCAAGAGATTTTTTTTTTTTTTTTCCAAATTTGGCCCAACTGGCACAGGAGGTCCCGCAGTGCTCTGGGCTTTGGGGTCTTTCAGTGCTCCATGTGTCACTAATGGTGACTGTCAGCACAGAATCAACAAAATCTACATATAGCAGCAGCAAAAGTGGCGCTGAGTTACAACCACAGCTTCATCTCCTCCAGCCATTTGTCTCCAGAAGCAGCTGGTGGCAGGTGGGCAAGACTGGAAACCAATGTTCTCCAGCCTCCGGTTATCCCAGGTGTTCCAAGGGCCAGGTTTCTCAGAGCTGAGGAACAGGTAAATTTGTTGTGGTTTGCAGCTTCCATGACAGCCCCTCCTCTCTGCTGGCAGTCAGTCCTTGAAGAGAATCCTACAGTTATGCCTGTCTGCTCTGATAAATGGAGGGAATGCAGGGAAGGAACACAACAACACAATCCCTCACCTTACGTACCAATAGCAGACAGGACTGACTCCTGAAACCAAGAAAACTTGCATTTATCAGGATCAGAGGGGTAGGCTGTGCAGGTTCACACCTGGAGTTGTGTCCAGATATGACTTTCCCTACCCCTCCATCTCCCAGAGCACATCTCTGAGTTGCTGCTGCTACACAAGGCAGGCAGCTGCAAGTGTTTCTTGTAAACCTTCCAACCCAGCCAGCTGTGCTCTGGTCCTTGCCTGTGCCACCTTGGAGATCTTTGCATTCTACCTATATATTGAACTGGGTTATTTCTGTTCCTATTTATATAAAAATCATAGAATCATAGCATGATCAAGGTTGGAAGGGGTCTTAAAGACCATGAATAATCCCTAAATAAATATCCCTGAATAAAAACCCTAAATAAACAATTTCCATTGATGATGTTTCTGTGTTTACTTTTGTCTGAAGGGGTAACTACTTCTCATTGCCTAATCAGGGTTCAGTTGTGGTGGGTAAATGATACACACTAAGAGACAAACCTTGGTGGGGAGAAAACAAGCAAAGGACCCTGTGTGAGGCTTGCAATTCAGACTCCTGAACCCTCATGTTGACCAAGGACAAAACTATTCCTGAGGTACCACATGGCATAGCCAAGGCCCCTTTTTCAGCTGTATCTGTCACATAGGTAGAAGAATGAGGCTGAGGTCTGGCAATTCCTGACTCTAGGAAAAGGAAATCCACCCTCTCTTTCCTGAGACTGCTCCTCTTTCCCTGGAGTGGCACAGTGTGGTGCCCACCAACTGAACCAGACTAAGGAAAACCTGGTTGAGCTACAGGAAATTGGGTTGGTTTTTACCAGTCAAACTATTTTTAAAAACTTTAATAATGTAAACAAAATAGTGTTGGTTTTTTTGTTTTTTTTTTTCTTTGTTTGGTTTTTTGGGTTTTTTTTGGGGTTTTGTTTTTGTTTTTTTTAACAAAGCCAAGTAAGGAAAGCCAAGAGACTGAAGATCCTGCTGGTATCACTGTGTTTCATATTGGTTTTTTCCCCCATCCCTGAACATTGCTATTCTCACAGCTGGCAGTAATTTGGGTGAGCATTAATTTCTGCTTTCTCCCAAAAGCAGGAAAACCAGGAGCAGCTTAGCTGGATTACACTGTGGGTAACAACCACCACCAAAGTGTTGACACTGAAATTGCAGACTTCACACGGGGCAAACCACTCTGACTAAAGGCTCTAAAATGTAAAGTAAACTTTATTATCCTTGAACCACAAAATAGATTTCTTTGGTTGTACAAATTTCACTAGTTACAGTCTTGATGCGCTAATTTTCCCTCGGAGTCTCTTGGGAGAGAACAGGAGAGAATCCAGAGCCTGGCACCAGGTACCGCACAGGGAAAGGAGAGAAGAATCACAAGTTAGTCACCAAAACCCAGCCAGGATTGTTTCCAAAACTGCTGTTGTTAAAAAGCAAATGCTAAAATTAGATTTAAAAAGGAAAAGCTCAAATTGCTGATGATGGAAGCAGCTGCAGCTGCAGTGTGAGATTATCAGAGTTCCCCCTTCACAAATCTGTAAAATCAAAACATACAGAGTCAGTTAAAATAATCTGCTGGATTTTGGCATGAAAGGAGAGGCTCAACTAAAAAACTGCACCCAAAAACCTGCATCCAGCTCTTTCCTTCAACAAATGTACAAGCAGATGTGCCTGTCACTGCCCAGCTACTGTGAGGCTCAAGGTCCAACCCTGGTCTTACTGGGGAGTCAGAGAGCACCAATGGACAGGGAATGGGATTGTGCCGAGCTCGGACCTTCCTCAAGGTTAGAGGCGGTGAAAAAAAAGAAAAGGGCTGTTTCCCCTCACTAGTGGCAGCAGAGGCTGATGACAGAGCTGGGAGCAGCAGCTGTGACCTCCACATCTGCAGAACTCACATGATACAGAACCTGCTCACAGCCCTTGTTCCACATGTGGAAACCAGGACTCACACCCAGGACTCACACCCCCACTCACTCTTCATTTTCCTTTTTCCCTCTTGCATGGGCAAACGTGCATTTTCCCTGTCCTCCACGGAAAGGGGCCTGAAGCTAATGAGCTGGCAAAGTGGAACTGTGTAGTTATTGCAAGGCACAGGCCAGCCCCATCCTGCTCTGTGGTGCTTCTGGTGCTCCCTGCCAGCCCCACGCCAGGCACCTCGTGATATCCCGCTCCACCTCACAGCCAGCCGTGGACACTGTGGACTCCCCACCAGTATCTCCTACGTGTAAGATCCTGTAACTCCCAACCTGACCCCAGCAACGCCACATTCTACCCATCCCCAGTTCCTGAACTCTACCACTAAGGTACCTGCTGTCACACCTCCCACCTCTGCCACCGTGTCCTACCCCAGTTATCCTGCTCCCCACTGCCACACACCCCCTAGACCCCTGCTGTGGCTGTCGGCTCCGTCCCATTCCTGCCCCAGCTGATCAGTTCAGCCCCAGTGCTACAGCAGACAGACTCCTCCGACACTCGTGCTTGTGGAGCAGCTCACACCACATGTGACAAAGGGGGACATGACCATCCAGGGAGGGATCTGTCCCCAGGACAGTGCGAAGTCCCAGCAGGAGTATTGTCCCACCAGGACCAAGGCACAGAGCTGGCTCTGTTTTCCTTGAGCACAGAGTGTCAGTGGCAGAGGGAGGCACTTTGCTGGAATTCTGGTGGGTTTTTTTTTAATATTTTTCTTCTTTTTGCCTCCAAGCTTCCCATTTCCAAACACTCCCAAAGGGAAGTGAGGTGACACAGTGCAGGAGGTGGGAGGAGATGCTTTTTGGCAAAAGACTGAAAATTAAACAGGAGTAAAGGCAGGCTGGACCTTCCTCCTGATTCCCACCAGAGGAGAAGCTCCTTTTTAACCACTACAAAACCCAAGTTGAGGCAGTAACAGCTGGAGCCCAACACACACTCACACTCCTACATTCTCCCTGTCCTACCCTTCCCCCCACACAATATTTACAGGCTAACAAGATGCCCACTGTCCTGGCCACCCTTCCTCTCCATCTGCCAGCAGTCAGTCCAGTGTTGTCCCAGTTTTGGGATGTGCCCCAGTGCACTGCTGAGTGCGAAACGAGGGCGGTTCACAGCCTCAGAGGAGTCAGTTGGCCACAGAGCTCACGGGAAGCTCCGGTCCCATCCAGAGTCTGTAGGCAGGGTGGCAGCCTGGTGCTGTCCCTGGAGCACAGGAAGCTCGGAAGGGCTGAGCCAGGCTAGTCCATTGCCCAGGTGTGTCAGGTCACCTATGTGGGGACAGCGGTCTCCAAACTGCGCCGGCTGTGTCGGAGCTTCCGCTTGCTGCTGTACAGGGCCATGTCCTCCAGTGCTGAGGGAGTTGGTGCTGAGGGATCCCGTGTTCCTAATGCGTCCTCTTCCTCTGGCTGCCCGTCCTGCTCCCGGGGAACTGCAACGGCAAGAGGTGTTTAGGTCTGAAGACAAAGCACTGGGTTAAGTTAGGTAAGATATTGAGAAGAAATCCTTCCCTGTGAAGGTGGTGAGGCTCTGGTACAGGATGCCCAGAGAAGCTGTGGCTTGCAGCAACCCGGTCTAATGGAAGGTGTCCCTGCTCAGGGCAGGGGTGGGACTGGGGGGTCTGGAAAGTCCCTTCCTAGCCAAACCATTCTGCGATTCTGTCAGCACACAACTGGCACAGTTAATGCAGATGTTAAGGCTATCATAGGATGACAGAATGGTTTGTGTGGGAAAGAACCTTAAAGCTCATCTCATTCCACCCCCTGCCACAGGCAGGGACACCTTCCACTAGATCAGGTTTCTCCAAGCCCTGTCCAATCTGGCTTTGAACACTTTCAGGGAGTGTTCCAGGGTATTCCCAGGTGCTAGATTTGGGACAGCACTGACTGACCTCAGTGACTCACAATAACCCCACGCCCAGAACTTTCTGGTGACCTGTAGCTCATGTAGCAACCACTGTGGATCCTAGGCAGAAAGTGCCATGTGTGAGAAGACACCTGCCTGTAACACCCATCATTCACTGAACCCGACTGGAAGTGCCAAGCTGTATGAAAAATCAAGTGTCCTGAAATGCTTCCACTCTCCAGACCATGGATCCACCCTGACTCGGGTCTGTGGGGGGCTGAGGGGTCCCTCTGTCAGGCAGGGGGAGGAGAATCTTTGGTCACAGCCTGGCCCAGCTGGTCAGAAGGGTTTTAAACTTACTGGCAGCACAGAAACACGGTGGGACGGCTCCTGTGACTGAAGCGTTGGAATGGGAGGATCCAGGCCCTTAGGGAAGGACAGGCGGGGCCAAGGGGGTGAGGGTCACCCTCTGTGTCAGTGCCCAGCTGGATGCAGGGAGCTGCACCTGAGAGGCTTGAGGAGCTGACCAGAGCTCACAGGTCAGGACTGCAGGGACAGGTGACCTTTCTCACCAGGAAGACTGAGGGGACTTCTCACTGAAGAAGACTGAGGGGATGAGATCTCCATAGACAGATGGGAGCAGCCTCACATTCACAAGCCTTGGTCCTCATGGGGGGAAGATTCAACCACCCCAGTATCTGCTGGAAGGACAACCCAGGAGGGCACAGGCAATCCATGAGCTTCAAGTGCAAACAGGCTCTGGGAAATCTCTCTAAAGCCTTTGGATGCAGCAGAGAACCTCAAATAGAGAAATCCATGAAGATCTGTCAGACTAAAGGCTCAAGTCTACTGAGCTGTGCCCTGTGTCCCACCTTCTGCTCCAGATGCAGGTCTCTGACAGTGGGAAGCCATTCCCCCTTGTCCTGTCACTGCAGGCCCATGTAAAAACTCCCTCTCCAGCTCTCTTGGAGCCCTTTTAGGCTCCCTGGAGCCTTCTCTTCTATAGGCTGAACACTCCCAGTCCTCCCAGGCTGTGCAACCCAGAAAGAACACTGGGGTTTGGAAGCAGGGGACTAATCAGACAAGGCACACAGGTATAAAAGGAATATGAAGGTAAAAATCTAGCCTGGGTGGGTGGGGAAGGAAATCCCATGGCTTAGAGAAAAGTCAGTCCTTTCAGACCCTCACACCAAAGGAACCCCAAAACATGCAGGTTTAGTGATCCCCATGCAGTACACTAAGCTTTAAAAACCTTTGGATTGTAACCTGCGAAAAGCTCTACTGAAAACAAGTGGGGCAGCTTTGGTGGGCAAATAAGTAGTTAAACCACAGGAAAAGGGCAGGAAGGTGCTGCCACAGGACCCAGCAGCCAGGACTTGCACCTGGGTCAGTACCTTGCAGCTGAGGAGGAGGAGTGATGAAGGCTGTATCTGATGCCACCAAGCTGTATCAGGGAGTCAGATGAAGCTCAATTATAACAAAGTGCACCACGATCCATACAGTTGAGGGGTAAAATGAGGTGGAAGGGGAAATTTACTGCAAATGTGAATAGATTCAAGAAACAACTCTAAAATCAAAGCCTCTGTCTTAGAAAGTGCAAACCCACTGATGGCTGCAGCCTGGAGCAATTCTGGAAGGAACTACTTCCTGCATTTCTTCTTTTATGTCCTCTTCTGGCATTCCCAGTGGCTCCCATCAGACCCCAGATCAGCCAAAACCTTGTGCTGACTTGGTAAGTTCATTTTTACACTACTGGATGATGTTTAAACTCAATAAAAGGAACAGAATCCTGATTGCATAAAAGAAATGCACTATCCTTAAATGAGAGGATGGTTCTGTAGGCACTGGCAACTTCCGAGCAACCCCATTTCACTTTGAGGTTTAGGTATTGGAAAAGATGGGAGAACAGAATTCAGAACATCCTCTCCTCCTGCACAAATGTACCAAACAGCTACATCTGAGCACTGCAAGCAGTCCTGGTCCACTCCTCTACCTTAGAAACTGATGAAATAAAAAAGGTCCAGATGAGTGTGGCAATTATTCCCACAAAGAGGAGCCAGGATTCATCAGTCTGTAAAGAAGGGAACTGCTGCTGTATTGGCTGACATGACTGGCACAGACAGAGTGAGACAAAGTCACTCACTGCATCCCAGAAGACACAAGGGAGTTGTCAAGAAACAAAGTAAATTGCCTCATTATGGAACGCTCCATAGAAGATTAGAAAAACCTGGACCGTTTTATAGAGGCTCATTCCATTGCTGGTGCAGATACAACACCTGGCTCAAGACCACCTCCTGGCCTCCAACACCTACACAATAGGTGAGCCCAGAAAATTAAGAATATCCATCTATGCAAGCTCATTTTACCTGTTTCTTATGGTCTTACCCTAAGAACCAACTTCCAGCCAAACAGGATCCTGGTGTATCCTGAACCAGGACAGGCCTCACTTACACGTTTCCCATCCTGAGAGAAAACAGGAAATACTGCAGGAAAGCACAGTTATTGCTGCTGGTATGAATCCAGATCCCAGTTTTGTGGAATGTTGCATTTTGGTGGGAAAGAACCTGAAATGCAAGTCTGGAGAAGAAGAGGATGGATGTAAGTCTTTGGAGTGGTGATGTGGCTGAAAAGGCTGGTCAGGGATAAATTAAAGCCACGAGAGGGCAGAGGGAGCACATTTGGTTCTTCTGAGTGTAAGAGCTGCAGGGTCCTAGGCAAAGTCATTATCTGACAGCAATTAGGCCAGGCCAGGATGAGGAGGCACCATTCCTGTGGAAGCTGCTGCAGACAGCAGACAGCCCATGTGGGCAAAGACCACAGGGACAAAAGCAGCTTCTCACATCCCATAAGTAGGTTTCCAGTAGCAGGAGTAACACACAGTTATCAGAGAAATTTCTGGAACCTGAGGGTTACAGGATTGGGAAACAAAAGACTGTCTTCAGGTGATCTGGAAAAGTTGTGCCATTACACAAGGACATCACACGGTTCCACCCTAAAAATGCTGCTCTGCAGTTCAGTAACTGCATGGAAACCTTGGAATAAAGGTTTCTAAATACATTTGAGAGATGACAACCAGGAAGTCAGACCAGAGAATGGAGGGAACTGTTTCTGCATGGACAAGAGGACAAGGGTGTGCTGGGAGGAGTGAGATGCCAACACTTTCCTGCAGTTGGATATTCTCAGAGTTCCTGACGTAAGAGTTTGCTAGCACAAAGTTTTAAGAATTGCTGAGAGTCAAAAAACTGTAATTCCATGATCCAAGACAATTCTGATTATGTTGGCCGGAATGCTGCACTGCCTGGAAGAGTGAGATGGTATGGGGGATCTAAAAAAGCCAGGAGAGCTTGGTCCCATTCCAGGAGAGCTTATTTGCATCCTCACCTACCATCCTTTCCAGAGGATGTGGGAGAACCTTCTTCTTTTGTTTGTGCCTCACACATCACAGGTGATTTAAGCCTTACTGATGGACTAAGGGCTTGGTCTCTTGATGAGCACCACACTCTTTTTTCTGGCTTTCATCCCATTTGAGGGCCCAACAGAGCAACAGCGAGGTCTGAATGCCCTAAGCAGGAGCTGGTATTTCCCAGACCTTCCCTGACCCCTCAGTTCCCTGCACTGACTGAACAACCAACTTCAAGAGAATAACCCAGAGCTTAGAGGATGACTCTGAGGGATGAAGAGCAGATACTGGTCTCAGGAAAGTAAGTTTTTGTTGAGTGCTACAGCAGAACCTCCTTCTGGAAACAGCTCAGCCATGGATCAGCTGTCTGGGATGCATCCTGTACTCAGAGGAATTTGTCAAGATAAAAGGAACTGGGTTTTTGTCAAAAACAAGCAAAACAGGTAGAAGTAACCAGCACCAACTGTTGGAGGCAACAGGAATACTCCTACAGAGCAGGCAGGCTCTGCAGAGCTCCACGGTGCTGCTACAGCCACTGGAACAAACTGGGTGAGAGTCTCACCTGTCTGTTACAGCTGGGGACAGGCAGACACACCAAGCTGGACAGCCTGGAGATCCAGCTGCAGACCTTTAATTCCTGCTGATTGAGGTGACCATGCCCACAGATCCACGAGTGTAACTCGGAGCCATGCAGGTACTGGAGCACCAAGGGCTCCAAGTCTGCACCAGGATGAATTTACCTGCACGATTCTCTGTTCCAGCAAAAGGGGCACAAGACAGCCCCTGAAAGAAGGACATAATGCACCTGCACCAGGTGACAGAGGCCAAAACTTCCCTGCCACATCCTGCTACCACTCTACTCCAGGACACAAAACTGGAGAAAACCAGGCATGCTTGTAACACACCACACTGGGAAAATTAGTCATCACTGAAGCACAATGCAAGTATCCTACCCAAAATGAACGTGGAGAGCGTCGAGTTTTCATTCTAGAACAGACAAAACATGACATTGCTTCAAGCAACAGAAAGGTGAAGTCCTCAGGGTGGTTCCACAAGCAAAGGGGAACCCTCCAGAACCACGTCAGGGAGCGAGTGATGAGCGATGGCTCCTTTGGCCTGGGCTTACCTGAGTTATTTCGGTCATCGACGTATTTGAGGTCATCAGCTGCATCAGGCGACTGGAAGAGAACAGCAAATGTGATCATCCACACCTGTAACACTTGTGCCCAGTAACTCCCCACCTCCAGCCTTCCAACACCCTGCAGAGAACCCGCTGCCCTCACAGGCACTGGCATTGCCATGGCTGGGACACGGCTGCAGGGACCCAGCACCAGCCCCTGGTGACTGAGTCAAGCATCCACTGCCTGACCTGTGTGTAGGAAGGACAGGAAGTAACACAAAAGGCAGAAAGTGTAAAAGAGTGAAGAAAAAGGCTTTCAGCTGAAAGATTTATATTGGATATGAGAGAGAAATGTTTCCCTGTGAGTGGTGAGGCCCTGGCACAGGGTGCCCAGAGAAGCTGTGGCTGCCCCATCCCTGGAAGTGTCCAAGGCCAGGTTGGATGGGGCCTGGAGCAACCTGGGACAGGGGAAGCTGTCCCTGCCTATGGCAGGGGGTGGAAGGAGATGAGCTTTAAGGTCCTTCCAAACCAAATACTGTGAACTATTGCACTGCTGAGAGAGGCCCACAGACATTGCCTGAGGATTTGGGGTGCAGCCTCCTTTGGAAGCACCTTCTCAGCTGTATGTTAAGACCCAGTGCTGCACCTGGGGAAATCTGGGTGGTCTGGAGCTGCCACGGGGCTCAGGCAGCCAGTCCTCCTACTCGCCTGGAATAGAACCTGGAGAGGGGCACATCCCAAAGGAAGGCACTTCAAGAAAACGGTGAATGACTTCCAAGGGCAGAGCAGTACCACAGGGGACAAGGGTCAGTGAAGAACAGACATCAAATAATGTAAAACTGCCTGAGAATTCTCAAACTGCAGTTCTGTCACAGCCAGCCCGCCTTTGGAATGACACAGCTTGGGCCAGGACCTTTGTGTCCCCACAGTAAGGTGAAGCCCAGTGTGGCAGAGCCTCCTGGCTCTCCACGCACGGGCATCTGCTTCATAGTCTGTACATAAAACTAAAAAAACCCACCTGAAACCATTTAGACACAGGGTGCCTGCTCAAATCAGCTGTCATGAATGCCATCAACTGGCCCAGGACAGCTCCCAGCCCTGGAAGATTGGTTCCTGTGGCCCCAGAGCAAGGGATGGGGGTCAGGATCACCTCCAGAGCTGGGATTCCATGACAAAGCAGCTTAAAATAGGCCATTTCAGGAAGAAGCACCTCACCATGGCATTCACCCTGAGAACCAGGTGTTTACTCCACAGCTCACTGACAGCAGAACTACAACTTGAGAACTGGCACCCCAGTTGCTCCTCGGGCAGGACACCAGACACATCCCAGCTGGAAGTTCACATCTGCTCCAATTTGGCATTTTCTAGCCATCATTTCTGTAACTCTTTCTTCCCTTTTAGTTTTCATCTTTCACTTAAAAATATTTCAGGAGCCATTCCAGTTAAGATGCAGTTGTTTTATATCTGCAAAGCTTTTGTCATTCATTTTAAAACCAACTTTTTTCCTAATTCCACTTGGCTGAAGCCTCCAATAAGCCCTCAGTTTTCAGCAAGACTGGTGTCACTGCCCCTACACAGGCAAGGCCTCTGCAAAGGAGTTCCCCAAATCCCTCAGCCTCAGCTCTTCCACCAAACCAAGTCCTGACCTATCTAAAGGTGGCTCAGCATGCAATTTATACCTGGATTTCGTAAACAGGTTTGGAGGAAGGAATAGCAGCAAATTCCCGGTAGTCAAACTTCTTTTCAGACATTGACTAGAAGGGACAGCAGAAGGGAAGAAACAGAAAAGAGAAAGTGAGGGGAGAGAAACGGATGGAGAAGCAGCAGCTAACTGAGCAATCTAAGCAGAGGTCACAGCAGAAGCAGAGGGACATCCTCAGGGAGAGGCAGCAGTGCTTGGACAGAGCCTGGAACATGGGACATCCCTGGGACACTGCCTTTGGAGCTCTTCTGGTGTCAGGACAGGGGTTTTGAGTCATAGAGGAAACACCATGTGTTCCTGTGAAATGCTAATGCACACCAAGTCAGGTGGGAAACTTGTTTTTGGGGGGAAATTCATGGCAAGAATTGTGATAGCTGGAGCACAGTCAGAATTTCAATCCAGAGCTGCATTATGGTGTGGTTTCCTCTATGCAGCTGCTCCCTCCCTGCTCTCCCTGGTCTGGTCTCACCAATTCTTATAGTTCTGTGCAACAATGTCCCGTGGCATTTACTCAGGGTTAGGAAAAGGAGATGCTGATTGCAGCTCAAGGTCTGTTTTGTGCTGTTGAGGAAACACAGGGCAAAAGTCTCCGAAGTGAAGTGAAAGGCTTTCAGAATGCAGGGAAAGGCCTTCTGAACCCAGGCAAAAGCCTTCTGAAGCCGGGGAAAGGCCTTCTGAGCATGGTGAAAAACTTTCTGAACAAGGAGGTGAAGAACCAAGGAAAGGATGACACAATAAAATAGGGAAACAGAAAGCAGATGTCACACGGGAGCTGCAATAAAGGGGAGGGTGCCTCTAGCCAGGAGTTTGGCCAAGTTCAATCCACCGACCCTCTCACCATTCCCTGCACCGTGCAGCCAGGCCTGGCTCAAGGACTGAGTGGGGACCCACGGCTCCCAGGCACAGCCAAATAACCAGGGAATCACAGGATTTAGGAAAGATGAAAAAAGCAATCAGGAGAATATCATACCAGCCTTCCTGGGGAAGTGACGTTCCTGGGGCTGCAATCTGCAAGAGGTGACAGAAGAGCAGAGTTAGTGACCAGCTGGCAGCGTCACATTCAGTCCCCCTCCTTCCACTCAGCACCATTTCAGCATGGTGACACCATGCTGAGGGCAGACCCTGCCTTCTGCCTTCCCAACAAACACCTCGTTACTGCTTCTCCAGAAAATTGGGATGCTGGTTGTGTTTCCACCCTGGCTCTACCTCAGGTGCTATCACGTGTTCTACAGCCGAGGCCCATCCCCTATGCTGAGAGATGCCACGTGCCCTCAAGGACCTTCCAGCCAGGTTGAAGGAGGGAATTGCTTCCCACAGCTCTGCTTCTGAGCGGGTTAAGCTCAAGGAGCACTGCCTGTTTCCCCTGGAGGCAGCAGCAGCCGTTCAGTACCTTCCAGCGGCGTTGGAGACGGCGTCGGAGCGGGCGATGGTGACTCTGCCAGCTGCTCCAGCGTGCTGCGTTTCTTCCCCTCCTTGGACTTGGCAATAACCATTTGGGCTTTAAGAGCATCCTGTTCCAGTGACTTCATCCTGCCTCAGGAATGGGGTCGGGAGAAAAAGCCATCAGTTACTGCCCCGTTGGTGAGGGGCCGCGTGCCACCCGTGTGCAGCGCCAGAGCCCGCGGGCTGAGCGCACACGGGTGGAACAAAGCCCTCGAGGGTCCCCAAGGCAGGCAGGAGGACAGCTGGGCTGGCTGCCATCCCAAAACACACATGTCATCACATGTGCCAAACAGACAGAGCCTGAAGCTATGGATCAACACACTGAGAAGCCGTGGGCAGTCACAGAGGTGCCACACAACAGGACAGTGACCTGAGCTGGGGACAGAACTGCAAGGATCACACGAGCAGGATCAGTCCTCGGGGGCTTTACTCTCTTCTGTGCTCAGTGTGTTGCACCTTAACCCTCCTCAGCTATCAGATCATCAAAGCCCAGGCTGGATGGGACCCTGAGCAACCTGGTCTAGTGGAAGGTGTCCCTGCCCATAGCAGGGGGGTGGAACAAGATGATCTTTAAGGTGCCTTCAACCCCACTCCAGGATTCTGTGAAATACCTGTGGAAAAGTGGGCCCAGCCCTCAGAGACATCTGTTCCTTTCTCCCCATCAGACAGCCCCAGCATCCCCCCTTGTTCTCTGGGCCATGGACACCAGGGACCACTCCCATGTCCTCCTGCCCCAGGAGGCCCCAGTGGGGCGCAGGGACACAGACAGGAGCATGCAGCTGTGGGGACGGGGCTGTGCACACCTGGATTGGCCTCCTGACCCAGGGATTCTTGAGGCGTGACTCTGCACTGGGCTAGACATCTGAGCTGGCCTGGCCCCAGGAGCAGGAGCCCACTGCCGGGACTGGTACAGCTTCCTGGCCAGATCCTGCTCGTACTGTTTAATACTGTCTTCAAGAGCTGAGGATCTGAGGAGGAGGAGCAGGAGAAGGAAGAGGAGAAGGAGGAGGAGGAAGAGGAAGAGATGATGGTGATGAACATTGCAGCAGACAAGCACAGGAAAAGAAAGAAACAGATACAGGAACATACCCTGGTGAGGGGAAATACAGGTCTGACACAGGGGCAGCCTTGGCTAAACTGGGTCCCAGATCTGATCCTGCCCAACCCGGGCCACTCCCGAGGCAGCAAGAACCCCTGGGGGGAATCTGGGATCAGGAGCATCAGACTCAGAGCCTCCACATCCAGAGCTGCCTTCCCCCTGTGCTGGGAGGGGACCAGGAACAACTTCAGACCCACAGGAAAGGCTGTGAGGTAAGGAGTGTGTGAGTCTGAGTCAGCCTGAGGGGTGTGGGGCACGGGTGGCTGTGTGCCACACGTGGGACAGTCTCGCAGTGTACACTGGTCACGTGTTCCACGCACCTCTGCTGGACCATGGGAAAAGGGGAACAAAATGGCCAAGCACGACAGTTTTTGTCCTGGGATGTGTGTAACTGAGGATGAGCGTGTCCCTAAACCAGCCTGTGTGGGGAAGGAAAACTGCCCAAATGCCCCCAGGCCTGTCTGGGCAGCAGCCCCTTGGTGTGCACCAGTGCCTCTGAACCTCCCTCTTCCCACGGTGCAAGGGCCTGGAGTGCTGGACAAGGGGGAATGGCTTCCTACTGCCAGGGGGCAGGGTTAGATGAAATGCTGATATAAAATCCTGCCCTGTGAGGGTGGAGAGGCCCTGGCACAGGTGCCCAGAAAAGCTGTGGCTGCCCCATCCCTGGAAGTGTCCAAGGCAACCTGGGACAGTGGCAGGTGTCCTTGCCTGTGGAGGGGGTGGAACCAGACAAGCTCTAAGGTCCCTTCCAACCCATCTATTCCATGATTCCACGACTCTGTGCCAGGCTGTGCATGCCCAGAACACGTGTGTAACATAGGTCCCTGTGTGTCTCAACAGAGCATGGGGGGTGCCAGGGGGGAAGGAGGGGCACCACACATCCTGGCAGAGCACTGATGACACAGGGAGAACAAGGAAAGCCCAAGTAGGTGCAAACTGATGGGGTCACGAGTGACAGCACAGAGCAGAGAACTGGAAAGAAGCAGAAGACAGGAGATTAGAAAGGGAGGAACAAACCCAGCGGCACTTGGAGAGAACATGGGTTAGGCTGAGCTCCATGTGTGGGGCAGTGCAGAATTTCTCCTGCAGCACAGGGGCCTCTGGAGACAGGACCTGATCTCATCACTGTGCCCACTCCAGAGCTAGGGAAGAGGGACCCTGAGACCACTGGATCCTCCTGGGAGATCTGTGGCAGCAGGGAATAGTCCCTCCTTGTCTTACAAAAAGGAGCACATTAGGGTGATTCCTGCCCAAAGCATCAGCCAGGCACTTCTCCAAGAACTGCACAAAAAGCTGTGCCTCGGCACTGGAAACAAAGTGGAGCTGAAGCCCTGGTCTGCCAAACAAACCCAGAAAGGCTGGATCTGACAGCTCAAGCAGCTTCTCCTTGACAGGTATTCCCTCCTTGGGAAGGCTCTTCTTTTGCCACGGACAACACACACTTAAAAGAGACTGAAGGTTTGGGACGAGAGATCTCTCTTCTGCCCACAGTGGACAAACCCATGGTGCTCCACACTCATTAACCCTCCTACAGCATCATGTGAAACTTTTACTATGTCCTGAGCAACTCCAGCCACATCCCAGCTGGCCCAAGACTACAGGCAGATAAACAGTAACACTACAGGAGCAAACTGCATCATCACATCAGGAAAAGCCATCCTCTCTCCTTGCAGCATTTTTCAGGTTTATCTGCTGGCAGTGCCAAGTTCCTGGAAGAGCAGAGCCCCAGGACTGGACCTGCACACCTGGGACATCAGCAGTGTCCCTGCACTCTGCTTCCAAAACTCTGCATGGGCAACATCCTGTTTCTCCTTCTGACACCCATCTTAAATAAAGCTTCTATTTCAGCATTCCTTGGATACAGTCATGATTGGGCATGAATCAGAGCCAACAGATCTCAGAAAGCCTTCCCCATCATGTGAGGAATGAACCTGGAAAGCGGAGGCACAAGGGAGTGAAACCCTTGCATGTCTCACTGGGAAGGGATGGCAGAGGGGGCACTACCCCTCTCCAAGCACAGGGATGTGGATTTCCAGGAGAGGCCTGGCAGGAGGTCTGAAGACCAAGAATAAGTCTGTGCAGGATGTCTGACACTGTGGTGCTTGCACAGGGTCACACTGATGGCTGGTTTTGGCTCTGTTTCACACTGACAGCTTTTCCTGAGACACAGATTCGTGATTACAGCCCTCTCCAAGCACCTGCAGCACCAGAAACTCGGTGGTCTCTCCAACCTCATAAGGAAGGACATGCCAGAGCAAGGCAGTCCCTAAAGAGGCTCCAAGACAGCTTGAGGGAGACTTTGGACAAAGGCCTGGAGGGACAGCACAAGGGGGAATGGCTTCCCACTGCCAGAGGGCAGGGAGAGATGGGATCTTGGGAAAAAATCCTTCCCTGTGAGGGTGGGGAGGCCCTCAGGGTGCCCAGAGAAGCTGTGGCTGCCCCTGGATCCCTGGAAGTGTTCAAGGTCAGGTTGGAAAGGGCTTGGAGCAACCTGGGATAGTGGAAGGTGTCCCTGCCCATGCCATGGAGTGGGACTGGATGGTTGTGATGGTCCCTTCTCACCCAAACCATCCTGGGATTCCGTGAAAACCAATCTCAGAGAAAATTTGCTCAAAGCCCAAGAACATCAGTCCAGCTCTCACCAAGGATCTGCTTTGCATTTCTCCATTCTCAGAGCCTCCCCAGGAGCTCCCCACAATCATCCATGTCAAGTACAAACACTGGAATTGCTAAGTGGAATTACAGCTCACAGTGATCCCTCCAGTCTTATCTAAAACCCTGTTCCTCTCCAAGCCTCATCCAAACCCCAAAAGAGACAGTTCAGACTGTCCTTTGAATGTGTTCTACAGGAATATCAGGAGAAGAAAAACTATCATTAGTTATATGAGCAGCCTGACTAATTTCTGGAAGGAATTCTATGACACAGTAAATTCCTGGATTAGCTTCAAGTCTTAAGTTCTGAGTTAGGAAGTCTTCTTTCCTCCAGAACAATTTTTAGTCACTCTTTCATGGCTGATGGAACAGCTCATGTGGGTAAGAACGGCCTCACCCTGCCAGTGTCTTGGCTGCAGCACAATTTCCAGCCCAGCAACACTGGAAATACGAAATTCCATTTTTCATTTTGGCTGCGTGACCTTGCGGCTCCAGTAACACCATTTTACGTGGGTTAGGAAGAGGGCTGAGGGAAGGAGCACACCCACCACAACACAGAGCCCTGGCAGTGTTCACCATGAGCTCCCCGAGTCCACGGCCGTGCGGGCACCGTGGGAACCTGGGTGTCCTCTCCCCTGGGTGCTGACAGAAGTGGACAAGCCCAGCCAAGCCACCAGTGCTTTGCACTGCTTGAACAGAGCCTACATAACCTCCCTCAACATCTGCCTCTGAGAGGGTCCCTTATTCCCTGGTTTTATTCCCTTTAGGCCCAGAGACAGAGCGGCTGCCCCGCTCTGGCCCAGCGCAGGAGCAGGGAAGCTCTGGCTCACCGTGCTGCCCTCCACATGGCCCGTTTCTCTGCCTCCAGGGCCCGGCGTTCTGCTGGAGACAGCTCCTTCTCCTGCCCGCTCAGCAGCTCCGGGCTCTGCATCCGCAGCCGCTCCTGGTGCCGCCGCTCGGCCTTGGCTGTCCGCACGGGAGCCCCGGGATCCGCCGCGCCCGGCAGCGACGGGCTCAGCCTGGGCACAGACAGAAGAGGTGAGAGGGGGGCTGGCTGGGGCCACCACGGCTCCCTGGCACGGAGTGGGCAGCTCCAATCACCTGCTCAGTGCCACACCCACAGGCTGCCCTGGGGCGTGGGAGGACACAGAACACGGGCAGGTTTCTTGTCGGGAGTTTCTGGCTGGACAGGGCTTGGACTGGCTGTCCTTGGAGCAACCCCCAAATGGCAGGGGGTTGAGACCAGATCATCTAGACAGTCTCTCCAACCCAGCCCATCCTGGGATTCTATGAAGTTGGGTCTAATCAGTTTCCCTTCCTCCACCAAATCCTTCCTTTGCAGCCCCTGGCTGCTAAAAAAGGAGGAACTATCCAGCCCCTGCCCCAGCTGCCCCACTCACCCAAACATGGAGTTGGTTCTCTGCTCAGACTTGATCCCCTCTTCTAGGGAATTCCTCTGTGAGCTGCTGTTCTCACTGTGCTCCAAGGGCCTGCAGAAAAAACCCTGTGAGCTGCAGCATCTCCCACCAGCGAAGGGTGGGACAGGTCCACCCCAGGAAGCAACAGCGGGCTCAGGGTGAAGCCACACCCCTCGATGGCTTTGCTCAGCAGTTTGCCCACCATGGCTGTGAGCATTCCCGTGGGGGTCTCCTAAATGTCCACATTGATATCAGAGCCTATTTCCTCCAGCTGTTTTTCTAATAAAAATATTTGTTGGGCTTTCTTTTCCTACAGATCTTACCCTTCAGTCCCAGGAACTTGGAGCCCACACTTGTGTTTGTTAGATGTGGCACAAAGGAACTGCAAACAGAGGAGCCCAAGAAAGATTCACCTTGGAAACACTTAGTCACCTGACCCTGATTTTATACCTTCATTAACAGATTAATTTGATCATTACAGGTTCTTCCATGAGATGGGCCATGGAACTGCTCTGAGGGATGGAACCCGGCTGGGAGAGCTGGGGGTGTTCAGTTTATAGTGACACTCAGCCCTGATTTTTACTGCTCAAGTTTATTTTAATTAAATTTCAGTTTCTCTTCCAGCATGAGAAATATTTCAAGAAACACAACCTCAGTCTCTTCCACAGCCTCCCTTGCATTCAAGCATAAATAATAAGCAACTGAAAGCCATCTGATGGATCCAGCCTTCCTGTTCTTCAGCATCCCGTGTTTCAGTGTGAAAACACGAGAGTTAAGTGGGACTTCCCAGAGAACCAAGGAGCTGTATTTGAATGCTTTCCTCCTTGGAGCTGCCTCAGCACAGGAGGGGCAAGGAAGGTCTCAGGGCACCATTATGTGAGAAATTCCTCAACTGAGACTGGGCAGAAACAACAGACAGAAATAAGATTACACATGCCAGGGTGTGTTCTGCCACTGTGACTGAAAAGTGTTTGTGGAGAGGAGAATGTTTGTCCCAAAGACTTCAGAGAAGGACAGCTTCAGCTTCACCCCAGTGCATTCTTAATTTATCTGGAGCCTTTGAGAACCCTTTTCTCATTCCTCAGTTCTATGCCCAAGAATTAGAAAAAACCATCAAGGTAACCTGGAGGCCAAGTCCCAGAGAATGGGAGAACAAAAGCCTAAAAAAACCCCAAAACTCTTTTAGCATCACTTTATCATTCAGCTTATCTTGAATCATCTCTCTCTAAAAATCAACTTCTCCACATATCCTCCGGCACAGCTGAAGGAGCTGTTCTCTGACAAAAGCATGTTGGAAAACTTGGCCTTCTCTATGCTGAAGAAGCAATCCTGCCCAGCCCTCTTCCCTGAGAATTCCTGGGACACCTCTGGCATGTGGGTGGTGCAGGGCTGCCTGTGCTCCTGTCTTACCGAGCTGCTGGAGCCTGGATGCTTCTTCCATTCAGCCTCTCGACCTTGTACTCGACGCCCTCGATGATGATGCTGGACTGCACAGCCTCAGGCACCTGCCTCACCTCCTCATCCTCCTCAGCTTCCTCCTCCAGCAGAAGGGCTCGCTGCTGCTGCAGCTTGCGGGCTGCCAAGGGAGACAGGAGCCAGCTGACACCACAAAGCATTCGCTGAACCCCCGAGGATGGGACTCTGGGCAGGACCTTACACTGAACCCCCGAGGATGGGACTCTGGGCAGGACCTTACACTGAACCCCCCGAGGATGGGACTCTGGGCAGGACCTTACACTGAACCCCCGAGGATGGGACTCTGGGCAGGTCCTTACACTGAACCCCCGAGGATGGGACTCTGGGCAGGTCCTTACACTGAACCCCCGAGGATGGGACTCTGGGCAGGTCCTTCTGCTCCTCATCCCTGCAAGTCTGGGCTGGGTTCAGTCCATTCCCTCTCCAAGGACACCTTTGTTCCTCCACATTTCCACTAATGCTTCAGATGAAACCAACTACGCCATTTCCTCAGTCCCTCCTTCCTTATCCACCAAACTTCTATTCCTGGACACTCTAGGGGCAGATTTTCAGCAGCTCCTCATGTCCAGTGTTCTCATTCTCAAACTGGAAACTGAATACAGCCTCCTCTGCCCTTTTCCCAGAGGGAACAGCCCTGGGAGTCTGCATCTCCCCACTGGCCTTCTGGAGGAACCAAGGCCTGGGGTGCTGGTGATGGGTCCCATGCATGGCAGTGGCCCTGGGAACCGTTCTGCTGGTGAACACAAGTCACAAGAGGGTCAGGGACACCAGGAGACAGAGAGCAGGCAGCTCTATGAGGCAGGTGTCCTGCAGGTTCCCAGTCCCCAGGGGTGCTCCTCAGGGCTCAGGCCTGGGGCCAATTCTGGGAAAGATTTTTATTAATAATTTTATCTGGCTGCAGGAGCTGAATGCAACAGCAACACTTTGCTCATGATGCCAAACTGGGAAGTGCTGGTGACTCTCTCAAGGGCCATGAGGCCTTGCAAGAAGATCCAGACAGGCTGGAGCATTGGGCAACCATTAATGGCATGAAATTTAACCAGAGCAAATGCCAGGTTCCACAGCTGGAACAGCACAATGCCAGGTCCAGGTATGATTTGGCTGGAGAGTGGCTGGAGAGTTCAGTAAAAACTCTTTTTTCCACTTCACACTGTTCCTTATCACCTCCTAAAACAACTCTCAAGCAGGAGGAAATTACATCAAAAATGACAGCAGCAATTTACCTCCAACTGCAAACCTAAAGCAGCACAGTGACCACTGAGTCTGAGAGCTCTGCTGCCAGTCCTGTGTGAGGGTGCAGCTGGCACAGACTCAGGGGCTTTAAAAAATGTTACTGAAGGGTTTACCAACTGCAGACATGGAGCTGCTGCAGAGTGCAGAGGAGGGATATGGGAATACTCTGAGGGCTGAAGCCCCTCTGCTCTGGAGACAGGCTGTGAGAGCTGGAATTGTTCAGCTGGGAGAAGAGAAGGCTGCAGGGAGACCTCACTGCAGGCTTTCAGTACCTTCAGGGGCTCCAAAGACCTGGAGAGGGGCTTTGAACAAGGGCCTGGAGTGACAGCACAAGGGGGAATGGCTTCCCAGAGGGAAGGGTCAGATGGGATCCTGGGAAGAAATTCTTCCCTGTGAGGGTCCTGGCACAAGGTGCCCAGAGAAGCTGTGGCTGCCCCATCCCTGGAAGTGTCCAAGGCCAGGCTGGACAGGGCTTGGAGCAACCTGGTCTGATGCAAGGTGGCCTTGTCCATGGCAGGAGGTAGGAGTGAGTGAGCATTAAAGTCCCTCCAACCCAAACCATTCTGTCATTACATGACACACCCTGAAACTACAGCACTTCCACCAACCCAGAAAGTATCAGCGGAGCATCCACAGAACTCTTCAACATTCATTTACTTCAAATTATTCCCAGGCCCTACAGTAATCACCCACAAACTTCTGGAAGTGCTGCATTTCCATGGGAAAGGAATCACTCAACAGGACAAATTTCTGCACACATATTTCTATGTACCTTCCTCCTCTTTCATTTTCTTCAGGTCATCCTCCCCCACCAAGGACACACGCTTGGGAGGCTTGTCCAGGTGCTGCTGCTTCACCTCAATCTCAAAATACTTCTGCCTCTCACGGAAGGACCTTTGCTCAGGGCTGTGCTGTCCCCCAGGGCTGTGTGCAGCCACCTGCAAGAGCCACATTGCTGCCCAGGGGCCACCCAGCCACACCACTGCCCATGGGTCACCCAGCCACACTGCTGCCCACAGGCCACCCAGCCACACTGCTGCCCACAGATCACCCAGCCACACCACTGCCCACAGGTCACCCAGCCACACCACTGCCCACAGGCCACCCAGCCA
>VXAC01004471.1:65260-88151 GCA_013399225.1 Rhipidura dahli | reverse complement strand
CACTGCCCACGGGTCACCTAGCCACACCACTGCCCACGGGTCACCCAGCCACACCACTGCCCACAGGTCACCCAGCCACACCACTGCCCAGGGGCCACCCAGCCATGGCACCCTCCCCTTGTCACCCCAAGCCTTACTCTGCCACCTGCCCCACACTCTTCTCCTTCTCCCCAGCCTTCCCACACTGTGATCCCGTCTCCCCATCCACAGCCCCCATGACTCCCACCTTCCTTCCAGCCCCAGCCCCAGAGCTCACCTCCGAGGCCATTTTGGTGTTTTCTGTGCTGCTCTGACCAGACAATTCCTAAAAACAGAGAGAAACAGGCATGTTCTAAAAAGAAAGTTTCCAGCCACTCCCCAGCCATCCTCCAGCTGCGTGTCTCCAAGGCCAGACGAGGTGGAATGAAGACGTATGTTAAATTGAGGGTTAAACAGAACACGGTGGGACAACTTTGAAAGGGCAGAAACTGAAAAACATGGGAAATAGGCACAAAACAGGAGCAGGGGCTGAGCTAGAGCTAGAGGGGGTTCACTGGAGCTGGCAGGAGCTCACTCACACTTTGCTTACATCAAAGACAAAATCACCCAAAATTTGCTTTGAAGAAGCAGAGATGCCATCAGAAAGAACGAAATCTGTATTAACTGGGATGCATAACAGAATACTGGATGAGTAGAACTACAGGGGGAGGAAACTGATCCACAAAATCCATCTATGAACCAGGAATCCATAGGAGTAAACAGAACTGCAAATGAGTTATGGAAAAGAAGAAAGTTTTATAATTAGACAAACTGAAAGGTCCCACAAAAAGAGAGCGAGGAGATGACCTCTGGCTTTATCCAAACACACTCCAAAAACTAATTCAGAATTCAGAACTCGAGTGGATCGGCCTGAGCAACCTCCTACAATTTTGGAGGCATTTCAACAATGCTCTCAGGCACGTGGTGGGATTCCTGGGGGTGTCCTGAGCTGGACTCGATGATCCTTGTGGGTCCCTTCTAACTCAGGATGCTTCAAGATTCTATAATTTTAACACCCAAGGCTGCCCTATTTTGCATGGGGGACTGAGGCAATGACCTCCAAGGCCTCACCTAGCCCAGACTGTTCCATGATTCAGCTACAAGGAGGGGAACAGGAAGAGCTCCAGTGAAGACCAAAATCTATTCAAAAATATCTCAGCACAGGTTTAGCCTGGCCCTGTTGTGTGGAATGTTAGAGTTCCTTTGCATGAGAACAGCATGGTTGTACATCAGTACCCCAATGTCTGGGGAGAATAACAACACTGTGAGATTCCATGAGCTTCCAGGACCTGGTACACACAGGACTCTGCCAGGATGACCATCTGCATCATGAACCGACTCCAACTTCCACAGGACCTCAACATCTCCCTCCTCTACAGAAGCTTCTTTTGGAGGGAACAAATCATCGCCTCCTTCCCTTCTCACCTCTGGCTGCTCACACCTGTGCTGATGTTACCCCAGCAGCTCGAGTTACCTGTGTCCCCAGCAGTGGGTGGGACAGGGGCACGGCTGCGAAGGTCTTGTAGGCCTGCTTGACATTGATGGGGACCTCGTCAGGGGAGGGTGGCGACGGTGGCGATGGTTTTTGCTACAGGGACAGACAGGAGGTAAAGGTGAGCACAGGTGGGGTGGAAAAACCCACACGGGGGAAACACAGCCCAGCTCTTGGCCCGCAGAGCCTGACGAGTGGGATATGGAAAGGAATATGTTAGGGAACACGTAAGGAATGTGTAAGCCTTGCCAAGGCTGCTCCTGAGCCTTGGGCAGGAACACGAGGAGCAGAGCACTGCACACAGACTGCACACAGCAGCACGAGGGTCACAGCCCCATTCTATTGCCTGGATGATGAAAGAATGGTACTTTTGGTGGCACAGGTCTTCACTGACCCGGTAAGGATCTTGTGACAGATCCTTTGGCCAAAGGCACATTGCTGTCTCAGTCCTTGAGGATTTCCACCCAATTCAACCAGCAAGTGCCTACCTGAATCAGGGTTTTTTGGGCTAGAACAGGAGAACTACACATTGACTCTAACTCTAGGGCTGAACAATATTCCCTCCAGTGGAAGGTGTCCCTGTCTTTAAGGTCCCTCTCAACCCAAACCACCCTGTGATTCCACGATCTGATCCAAGGATCTGTGACCTAGAAGAGATCTACCTTTCATCTCAAATTTTCCCTTTGCAGAATTAAATTTACTGAGAAACATCTGACAAGCCCTGAGGGGACCTTCTTACTGCTTGTCACAGTCTTTACTGGTCCTTTCCTCACCCACCTTCCCTGTGACCCCTCCTGCCACGTCTGGGGGGAAGCAGCACTGGGGCCACCTGCTCAAAGCAGCACAGAAATGGAAGGCGTGGGGGGCAACGACACAACAACCTTCCTTCTGCTGGAAAGTAAATCCACTTTAGCTGTTCATCCCTCCAACCCTCCAGCTGCAGTGATCCAGGTCCAGGCCTTTCTGGATTTCATTAGTCCTGGACTAAGGCTAAATTATGCTGTTTGATGATGCTCCTTCTGCATGGGCTAAAGGACAGCACAGTGAGATCAGAAGAGACTGTAAAATGTGAACCTTGTCCAATTCCATGGATCCTGTACAGCTGTTTGCCTGCAAACCAGGTCTCTGTTTTGGTATCACATTGTACAAGCTCCAGTAGGGAGAGAAGGGCTGGATTCATGGAATCTTACCCAGGATGGTTTATGTGGGAAGGGACTTAAAGCCCAGCCAGTCCCTCCCCTCTGTCACAGGCAGGGACACCTTCCATTCTTCCTTCCACTTTAATATTGGAGCAACACAGGTCTTCTGTCATGACAAAGACCAAAATACCTGAATTTTTCTTTCCCATCACCAAACAGCCCCAGGAATATGAACCTTTCAAAACAAAACATTTTGCAAACCATAAAACCCATTGTCAGGACAGTATCGGCTTTTGCTCCAAGGTGCCAGACATCAACAAAGGTTCTGTAATATCTGTGTTTCCACAGAATTCAACACCTCACAGATATGGCTCTAAACCTGTACCTGCTCTGGGGATTTTGGCCACAAAAGCTTCAGCAGTGCTGACTGCTGGGACAGGGTCATGGAGCCACGGGGCAGCTGGGGTGGCCCAGAGAAATAACCAGGATGCACTGACCTGGCTCTGCCTGTGAGGGATGTGGGTTCCTTCTCAGGGAGCCCAGTCTGGTGCATGGACACCAGCAGCCTTAGCTCAGGCACGTGGTCATCAAAGCACAGAGTCACCTCTGGGAGGGTGTCCTGCCCCCACAGCACGTGGCACTGCAGCCACCCAGGGCAGACACACGGCTTTCAGGGAGGAAACCCCAGGCCACTTACAGAGCTGTGGATCCTGAAGCATGGCTCGGGCTGCTGGAAGGGGTTGGGGCTGTCCCCCTCCTCTGCACCGTGTGAGGCAGCACTTTGTCGCACGCGGGAGAGAGGCTGAATGACGCCAGGCTTGGTCTGCTCGTGCCAGTGCCCCAGGACAGGATGGGGAGAGGCAGAGGAGGAGAAGGGGAGGGAGAAACAGAGAAGAGAAATGAGCAGTTAGGGCAGTGAGGTGTCTGCCATGCAGGTGAATAAACAAATCCATGCAAATCCATGCACCCCCGCTTCTTTCCTCCGCTGTGCTGCCTGCTCCGGCTGGCAGGGAGAGCTCTTGGAGCCAACACCGAAAAGACTCAACCAAGTAAGGGTTACACAGGGCCAGTGGATTACAGAGAAGGCCAGGACACAAGGAAGCACTTGCCATACCAGCAGCAGCTACAAGGGTTTGCAGGGTATGGTAAGTGACGAAGCTCGGAAAATGTGAGCACCAGGATGGAAGTAGGGACACATCAGCCAGGAATGGGAATTGGCAGAAGCTGTGGATGAAGTGAACCAGACCAAGTCAGAGCTCTGACTAGAAATGCAGTTACTGGAGCAGAGGCAAGAGCCTGAAACTTCTAGATGTCACCATCACTGCTGGCTGTTGTGTGAAAGTGAACAAAGCATCTTCAACTAGAGAAAGTGGCAGCAGCAACTGAGTAAGCCAGCAAAACCTGCAGAAGGTGAAGCTGCGAGGGAAAACAGGAGTAAAAGCTGCAAAAACAGTTGTGTTTGGTTTTCAGATGGACCATATTTAAGACCTGATGCATTTGTACAAACTTGAGGCACAGTGGAGGACTGGAGGAGACAGAATAGGAGCCAAGAGGAGGAAGAGACAAGCTCCATGTGTTGGGGGATGCACAGGGACACCACAGTCAGGTCTCACGGCAGCTGTACTCACTGATTTACTGTCATCCTGCGAGGTAATGAAGTTAATGGAAGCCTGCAAACAGAAATACAGGGGTAAATCTGGAGTCCACCCTGAAAGCCTTTAGTTTACCTCTGCCCCACTGCCCACGCTGTGTGGGGAGCTCCAGATCCCACAGAATCCCCGCCGCCCCACATCTGCTTCCTCGGGTGAGGACAGGCCAGAGCCCACCTCAAAGAGCCTCTCCCAGCGCCTCTGCTATGTAAGGAGGCCCCTGCAGCTCTCTGCACATCTCTGACCCCAGCTCTGGCATAGTCCTGGCCCATGGGCACAGCCCCTGCTCCTGGTCCCTGGGCACATCTCCAGGTCCTGGCCCATGGTCACAGCCCCTGCTCCTGTCTCCTGCTCACACCCCCAGCTCCTGGTCCCTGGGCATGTCCCCTGCTCCTGGCCCACGGCACATTCCCTGGGCATATCCCCACCCTCTGCACTTGCCCCTGAGCCCGAGCAAAGCCATCCCACCGCAGCTCCTCCCCAAAGCGCTCGCAGGTGCCACCACAGCAGTGACTCGTGGGGAGCAGCCCCTCATGCCTCGGGTGCCAGCAGGGTGCTGCTCCCCCAGTGAGCCCCAGGGGAGTCCCAAGCCCCCACGGGAACCTGGGGCCAGAGGAGGGGGCGCGGGCAGCGGGAGCAGCCGGAGCAGCAGCGCACACCGCACACCAACAGCACTTACAAAGCGCGTCTCCCTGCCGGCCAGGTGAGGAGGCCGGGGGGCTGCGGGCACCTGGAGAGGGGCATCGGCAGGGGAGAGAACGGGAGAGAAAACGGAGAGACTGGGTTTTCCGCAGGAGAGAAGCAGAGAGACTGCAGCAGCTGGAGCTGGTGGGGTCCCCCCCACGGGGGAAGCCCCTCTGCCCTGCTTGGCACACACAGATCCACCACAAACACCTCCTGCCTCCCCCCACCCCCTTGCAGAACTTGAGGCCAGGCATGACCATCACAATGCCAACTCAGGACAAAGGATTCCATTTCCCTCAAGGAATTCTCTGAAATAAGCCCATAAATTTTGGCTAGACTACAGGATGTTGAAACCAAAGAATTAACACTGAAAATAGATGGAGCCAGAGAATGAGAGACAAAATTCCTCGGAGCTTTTGCTCTAGAGCAACAACCTGAAGGTGAAGACTCCTAATCCCCAGAGAAGGAGAGAGCTGGGAGTGTTCAGCCTGGAGAAGAGAAGGCTGCAGGGAGACCTTAGAGCCCCTTTCAGTGCCTTAAAGGGCTCCCAAGAGAGCTGGACAGGGACTTTGGACAAGGGCCTGGAGTGACAGCACAAGGGGGAATGGCTTCCCACTGACAGAGATTGGATTAGATGAGATTTTGGGAAGAAATTTTTTCCTTCAAGGGTGGTTGTCCAGAGAAGCTGTGGCTGCCCCATCCCTGGAAGGGTCCAAGGCCAGGTTGGACAGGGCCTGGAGCAATCTGGGATAGTGGAAGGTGTCTCTGCCCATGACTGGGGGCTGGGATGAGGCTGCCTCAAAGGTCCTTTCCCACCCAAACCATCCTGAGATTCTATGAAAACCAATCTCAAAGAAAATTGGCACTTGTGGTAAAAGGAAAACTTACAAATAGCCCAGCTGCTGTCAGAAATGCAAATAGGGAAACACAGCTGGAACAAAATGCATTGAAATAGTTTAGCTATAACAGAGAGTATCTTCTAATCTTGCTGTGTTCCTGGTGAACACTCAATTCTAAATGATCCAAGAACTGAGGGAAACAGGCTGAGAAGCCACAGAAGATGGACTGAAGTGCTGCTCCTACTGCTTCCTACATGGTCCTGACCCTTCTCCTAAGCCTGTGTTAGCAGTCACCTCATCCCAAGGTGATTCTGTTCACCTCAACAGCTCCTGTCCAGCTCTGAGAACTGAAACGGTTCACTGAGGACCAGGGAAGTGCCAGAGCTGGTGGGGAGAGCAGCTGGAGAACAGCTGGACTACAAAATGAACACAACAGACCCAAAATGAGTAAGGACAGAGAACAAAGTACGAGTGGCAGTTCACTCCAGCCCCCAGTATAAAACCAAATAGTAGGCAGTGACTGTAAAGGGGAAATTTAAAAATCTGTTTAAGTTCATTTAACTCCAGAAGGCTCAGCTGAGCTGTGACACCTCCTGCCATGCGATTGACAGGGGGATCAAAGACTCAGATATTGAAAAAGGAAGTTCAGAGATCATATAAAGAATATGAATATCCAGGGAGAAGAGGTAATGTTTATGAAGAAAAAATAGTCAGGAGTTACAAGAAATAAAGACAGTTCCCATTCCAGAGGAAAAGCCTCTGAGCAAGGAGCTGTAGCAAATCACTTCCTGAGGGCAGGATCACCCAGAACTGGCTGCAGCAGGAACCTTCCACCGCCTGCCCAACAGTTCACGTGGGTCACCTCCAGTGTCACACACAGAACCAGGGATCCTCTGCAAGCCTGGGCAGCAGTGGGCAGCCCTGGTTTACAGACCCAAGATCACTTTCCCGATCCTGACTCCTCCATTTCTTACTACATACCAGTTGCCAGAATTAAAGAATCTCTGCACAAGGCACTGGTGAAACCATTCCCAAAAAACTCACAGCTACATGTTATAGCCCCTCCTCATCACCCTGTAATTCAGTTACCCCTCAGAGCTTATTTATGACCAGCTAATTACCATCCTGACTCTCTGAGACATTTTGAAGGAGGGAGTTCTTTTGCTCTCTGGTTGCCTGCTGTGGTGGATCCCCTCCACCTTGAGGGTGTCACTCAAGGATGGAAATTGCCCTCAGCTACCTCTGTCCTTTATCCCTGAAGTGCCTCCCTGCCTTTCCCCTACCACCTGTCCTGGGGACAGTCTCACCTGTGGATTACTGGGAGAATAGGGGGTTTCACGCCTGGAATTTCCTGTCCCAGACTCGCCCACAGGAGCCTGAAAGAGAGAAGACAAAGCTCGAGTGTCACTCTACAGCAGGAGGGGGTCTGTGCAGCTCAGGAGGCATGGGACACCCTGGACATCCAGCCACAGCCCTTCCCCAGGGAGCAAGGTTAGCAGGGCCCAGCAGCAGCTGGCACATGCCAAAAAGCACCAGAAACAGCAAGAGAATGACGTTCAACATTGGAACCAGGGTCACATCCCAGTGCCCTGCGAGGCCAGCTGGATCAGGTTACAGCCTCTGTCTCACAGCACATCCCAGGAATCCTCTTCCCTGACTCCTCACAGCACTCACAGGCAGGGTCAGGGTCCAGGCAAACCTCCTGCTTCGCAGACACTGAGCAAAAAAAGCCATTCCTGGCTGGAGTGAGACAGGGCTCTCCCTGCTTCCAGAGGAACCTCTGGCACCGGGGCTCAGCTGAGCCAGCCAACAGCCCAGCCCAAGAGCTGAGCAGAGAGCAGCGTCCCAGGAACCACCTGCACTCTGACTGCGGAACGGAAGAGCACGTTTCAGAAGGACCTCAAATGCCTTAAGGCAGAAGCAGGTCATTTGGGATTCAGGGAACTATTTAGGCAAACCTACAGTCCCTAATACCACAGCCATGCACAAGCTCAGTTGATTCGAGTCAGCCTTGGGCGAAAGTATTTTGACAGACCAAGCCTGAAATGACCTGAAGTTTACACTGGAGCACAGATTCCAGATACCTTGATCTAAGCGCACCTGGCTACACACCTATGAAATTCCTACCAAGGAACTGAAACACCTCCAAGATCACTATAGCTGAGGGTTGGGTTTGTTGATTGGTTGGTTTATCCTCTGTGTATGGGGCTGTTTTGCTTTTCAGACCTGCCAAAAAGCTGCTGAAAAATGAAGAAGAGGAGAGCAACATGGTGCTCATTTGGAGGATGGTATCTTTGGGTCTAGTCCCTGCTCCACCACAGGTTCCCTGTGCAACAGCAGGAATGTCAAATACAAACACATTTCCCAAAGCAGTAAGCAAAGTTCTCCCTTGAAATTCCAAAGTCCTTATCTACTGAATAGTGTCACTTGGAGGAGCAGCTCCTGGGCTGCAGAGCAGCTGTGCTTTTCAAATGTCTAGGAAGGACTGTGTTCAAGCCCAGGAAAAGACGTGTGGCACCAGCACTGACCTCCTACTAGTCCAGCCAGCTCCCCACTGCCAGCTGAGCAGGCAGGGATGCCACTGCTCCCAGCCAGACCCAGAGGGGCAGCAGGGAAGTCACAGATGCCATCCTGTCCCCTCAGCGGGGCTTGGCAGTGCACGTGTCACCATTGCCAGGGTGCATTAGTGGCTGGAGGATCCCACACTGACCGCTGAGGGCCGATGGCCAGCGCTGGGGGCACACGGGTTGGGGGAACCGGCCCACGGGCGCCGTGCTGCCCGGCACCGGGGTTTAGTAGGGTGCAGTGGCGCAACTGTGTGAGTGCATGCCACACACCACACGCTGCTTGCCTTGGAGTACAGGCTGGTCTTCAGCACGCCCCCCCTGCCATAGCCCAGGGGGGGCCCCCCCAGGCCAGCTGTGCCCGTGGCCTTGCCCCTGCGGTTGGCCACCACAAAGGGGTTCTCACTGAAGGGGATGGGCTGCGAGTCGATCAAACACTCCGGCGTCTCTGGCAGCTGCTCCTGGGACAAGGGACACCCCACGGGGTCCTGCTTGTCTCCCCGGGGCTGTTCTGCCCCGCTTGTGTGCTGGTGGGGCGGCGGGGGGTGCCGGGGGGGCCCAGTCGCGCCTGCCGCCGGGTCCGGGGACGCTTCCCGGCTGTCCCATGCCGCGGGCAGGGACAGCACCGCGCAGTCACCCTCCATGCTGGAGCTGGGCTTAGCACACTGAACAGGCTGAGAGGAAAACAGAAGGATCAGAGAGAAATAAGGAGAACAGAGTAAAGAAGAGGAGGGAGAAAATACAGAGCAGCTGCTGAAGGACGGGGAGAGAATTCCAGTGCTAATGCCCACACACTATCCCGACCCTCTCTCTTGCTCTACCACCAGTCTGTGACCCCCAATGTCACTTCCAGGAGAGCACCTGGCCGTGCACACACACCCCGGGGAACTGACAGACACAGCGCTCCCTGCACTCTTCCAACTCACACACATTCCTGCAGCTGCTCCCCAGCCAAACTCACTCCAGCACCTGTACAAGCACACGTTCCCCCCACTCACCTCAGCGCACAGAATCACAGAATAGTTGGGGCTGGAAGATCTGGAGATCATCCAGCTCAGCCCCCACTTGACTGAGCCCCACGGTCCAGCCTCTGCTGTCACCCCAGAACTGCCACGCAGGCACACAACACCCACCCCCTGCACTTCCACCACACCTGCACAGGTGAACATGCTCGAACAGCCCCACTGCACCACAACACACCCAAAACACCAGAGCTCAGTGCAGCGGACAGAGCACAGACCCTTTGGGTGGCTCTTGCTGATGGCAGGACTGAGGCAGTCCCAGCTCTGTTGGGGCTCAATGCACACAGCCCAAATGAAGCCCTGACCCTTCCTCTTAATGCCATAGAAGAGAGTTTGTTACCCCAGCCAGAGCCTTCCTTAGGGGAGCAGTGACAGCCAGAGAGCAAAGACCAAAGCTTCCATCCAAGTGCCTCCAGGGAGCAGAAAGACCTCTCCCGCTCACAGCACATTCTTCAGCTCCTGTGTCACAGCAGTGGTCACCAAAATAGCTCTCAGGGGTGGGCTGGTGACTACAATGGCAGCTGGGAGGCTCAGGAATTTCGGAGGCCCTCCCTTAACCCCCAACCCAACCTCTGTGGTTGGCAGAGCCCTGGTTCATATCGTGTTTCCTCATCAGTGAAGCCTGTGCTACCCTGAGAAATTCTGCTGCTGTGGCTACGTGAGTTTTCAGTGTAAAAACCCTACTTCTAACCCCTTTTCCCCAGAGTACCATAATGCCTGACAGTCAGTGAGGAGCCTCAATCCCTATTTTGTTCTTGGACCTGACTGGAACTGAGCTGGATCTGTGTCTTGCTGTGAGCTCCAGCTCCTGCTGCAGCGTGTCCTGGTGTGGGACTCCTTGCTCCCTGGCCTCACTGGGTCTATTCCTGTCAGACAAGCCACAATTTCTATTTTGGGTAAGCAAAAATTTGGGCAATGCAGTGAGCTTTCCCAGCTTGCAGACCGGACAGTCATGTGCTACCCTGCATCCTCCCTGGCACGGAAAGAAATCCAAACTTAAATCTGATGAACAAGTGAAAAAAAAGAATCAATGGCAAGGAACTGAAGAGAAATAGATTCAGAACACAAAGTACAGGTTGTTAGTTAACTAACCATGGTGACCTGGTATTGAGATATGTCAAGTCTTCTCCATTTCTCATAGTCCAGAAAGCAAAACTAGACTTTGATTATTTTGTTGTGATCAAATGATCACAGACCCTCACGGGTCTGGCTTTCATTCCTGTTCAATGCAGAAGATAAGACACTGTAACAGTTCTTTGACTTCTGTATGGGAAATGTCAGAGAGATGCAGAATCCCAGGATGGTTTGGGTGGGAAGGGACCTGAGAGCTCATCATGTTCCATCCCCTGGCCATGGGCAGGGACACCTTCCACTAGACCAGGTTGCTCCAAGTCCCTTCCAACCTGGCCTTGGACACTTCCAGGGATGGGGCAGCCAGAGCCTCTGTTGAGGTGCTGCAGTGCACTGGGTGCATGGCCAAAGAGCATCACCCAAAGCAGCATTCCTGTGCTGATTCCAGTGGGAGTTTTCACTTTGGCTTAGAACAGTGGACAAACAGAATAGGCCTCTCATCAGCCTTTGTTAAATCCTCACAAAGGGACCCAGATGTAGCAACACAGATTGATCCAAGACAGACAACCACCTGCTCCCTTCTTTGGGGGCCATTCCTGGAGAATCCTCATGACTAATTACAGTGGTCAGTGGAGAGACCTACACCTCCTGTTCCACAGTGGACAGATGGACCTGCACCTCCTCCTGCTCCACAGCAAGAACAGTTCCCTACAGATCCTCGTGTCCCACGATGAGGACAGGAACAGTTCCCTGCAGCTCCCTCACAGGGAACTATGCAACAATAAAAGACACCCAGTCACTGTTTAGAGGAGAACATCTGTGGTGGCCTGGAGACAGGAAGAAAGAGAAAACCGTGATGGGAACAGGGCAAGAGCACCAGTCCTCTGGATGAAGTTTTCCAGAGATAAACAATCTGTCACCACCTGCTCTTCCACTGGCCAGACTGACTCTGGCTGAGTCTTCCAGCGGTCACCTAACAGGCCAGAGCAGCTCCTGAAGGACCACCAGAACCTCCCTGTCCCCACGCCAGCACCTTGCCACCACCACGATCCAGGCAGAGGTACTTTTCAAACCAGAGCAAAGGCAGGGCTGGTGACAGCTGCACAAACACAGGCACCCGTGGACCCTTCCTTGCGATGGGACATTTATAGATGCCGCCCATCACTGTGGCATTCCGGCGTGCTCGGCCCCACATTCCCGTGCCTGGCGTTCCCAGGCTGACACCGGCTGCCAGGCACAAGCCCCACACGCTGCTCTGCTCCGGACCACACTCGAGCTGTCCCGCACAGAGGCAGCTGCTGCCTGGGGCTGACTCCACCCCTCTTCCAGCTCCTGAGTTACACTCGGAGATGCTAAAAATAAGCCTTTTCGTGATCCTGCTTTTTTCTGTGAACAGCAAGAGTGAAAAACCAAAACCTGGGAAGTGTGGGAACAAAAGGAGGCGGAGCTGGAGCCAAAGCAGAGCTGTTATTGGAGTAAGGCCTGGAATAACAGAGGAAAGAGAACAGGAGATGAGACCTGTCTGCATGGAATGAGATGGAGACAGGAAAGGTGAAAGAGATGATCCAGAAACACCAGAATGGGAATGCAGAATGGGATGATGACAGCAAATGGAAATGTTGCTGCAACAGGAGGAAAGGAAAAAGACTGAGAATGTGTGAAGGAGCAGGCAGAAACCTGGTAGAATGGGGGTGACGCAGGAAAAATAAAACAAAGAAAAGATGGAGAGGTGACATTTTAAACAACACAGGAAAGAGGTAAGTTTGTAATCTGTGAAGTTTGTGAAATCTGGATTTTCTCTTGGCCGCTACATTCCTGCCAGGCAGGACACAGGGCAGGAATGCCCACGGCAGGAGTCACAATACACAACACGATACACAAGCCACAGGGCTCGGTCACGACACACAACCACAGCCACTTCACCTTCTGCAGGTCTGGGGGAATCCTGGCTTTAATAGAATCTCAGGGTAGTTTGGGTTGGAAAGGACCCTTCAGACCAGCCAGACCTACTCCCTGCCATGGCCAGGAACACTTCCACTAGACCACCAGTGGTAGACACTTCCACGAGAGGGATGGCTCCAAGCACTGTCCAACCTGGTCTTACACTTTTCCTATTTTCAGTACTTTCAGTTTCAGCAGCCTCTTCCCTCCTCCTTCCTAAACACCATCCCACCACAGATTAACAATTGAGCTGTGTATGCAACACTGTCATCACTGGGTTGGGAAGAATCTTTCTCTCCCTCCTTGGCAGCTTTTTGGAGCCTCTTCCTTCCACAACAAATCCCAGAATTCTCCCACTCACAGCCCCTTCCCTCCCACCAGGCTGCCGTGTTCCCAACTCTGCTTTTTGCAACTTCTCAAACTTTGCAACTTCCCAAAAGGCAAAGTCGCCTGGCTCTTGCTCTCCTCATTTTCTTACTCCCATCTTTCTTTTGCAGCTACCTCCTGTTTCAGTGCCTGAATCGCCCACAGTTCTGCTTCCCAGTTTTGCTTTGCAGAGGATGCTGTCACCTCCCACACCATGGCACAGGTGGAGGGCAGGTAATGAAACCGCCATGGCCTCCCCTGCAGGGACCCCCACCTCCACAGCCCCCCATGGCCTCCCCCTGCAGCAGCCCTCAGCCCCACTCACGCCGCGGTTGCCTCTCTGCAGGCCACTGCTGGGCAGTGCTGCCAGGGTCCGGTAGTCCAGGCGCAGGGGTTCACTGGGGACGTTCTGGAGAGGGGTAGAAAAACACAAACACCAGGAGCAGGTCAGGCCCAAAGTCAACTAAATCAATGAGAAAGAGCAATAAAAAGGGAACCAGCCCAGTAATAACCAAGGCCTTATCGCCAAACTCATCAGAGTTCCCACTGCCTGGATAAAACTGAATTGTTCAAAATACGACCATGTGAAATCATGGCAGGAGCCAGGCTTGAGAAACCCTGCAGAGAAAGTGTCACTGTGGACCCCTGGTCACCCACTACTGCTCAGATCCCTCCACTCCTCCTGGCCCCACATCCACTGCCTTATGGAGGAGAGAATGTGCCATACCTACCTGTTTGCTCCAACAGCATCTTGAACAGCTGGATCTGGACACATTTAAGAATGGAAGTCTGCAATTCCTCTACAGTTTCTTTTTCCAACCTTAACTCACACTCACTGTACAACTTTGTTCAGTTTTGCTTCCTATGTGTAATAGAAGCCAAGGCTCTAACCCAGCCCATTTTCCTCAATCCCTTACACACTTCTTCAGTTCTGATCTCTTATCCCCAAAGCCACATCCTTTTCGGGGAAGGACTGTAGAACACAAGCTTTGGGGGACAAACTCTTTTTGGGGACTTCTCCAGCCTCCCAGTCTAGCTGTAGCCCTTTTCTGGGACTCTCCAGCCCTTTCCCCTGTGCTGCTCACCTCCGCTTCCTCCTCAAGCTGCTGCGTGGCTGCCTCCCGCTCCCTACGCATCCGCTCCTTCCACGGGACAGAACAGAGCCAGAGCAGAGAGACAAGAGAGGCAGAGAGGTCACACATGCTGGGCAGGAACTGCTGAGGGGACAGAGGTGCAGTGCCAGCACGAGGAAGGTGGGAGCAGAACCCCAGCACAAACACTGGGACTGGGGAAGGAGGAGCTGGAAATCGGCACTTGCACCGTCATTGCCAGCAGAATGGACAGGGAGAGAACAAGACCATCTGGGTGCCACAGGTGAGAGGGGACAGCAGGTGTCCCCAGGATCCTCAGCAGGGACAATCCTGGGGATCCAGGGACAATCCTGGGGAAAGTAAGGAGAGCTACAGTGCCCCCAAGCATGAGCTACACCAGCACCAAGGGAGGGGAGGAGTTTGCTCATTGCTGGAAGAGACACCTTGATGGAGCACAGACAGGACAGGCTGGAAGGGAATGGAAAAACAAACCTACAGAGCACAGGCCTGGCTGTGCAGGCTTACAGCATCACGTACAGAACGATGCAAATACAAAGGGACAGAATGGTCTTGGCACAAGGTCAGCTCAGCACCAGCTGCCAGCCTGCGGTCACTCAGCACTGCAGGGACATTAGAGCGTGACCAGTGACTAATCCCAAAAGCCCCAGCCACGGGTTTGCTCCTGGGCTGCAAGAGGAAGGGAACAGTGTGGGACTTGCCCTAAGGACTGATTTCTGGGCACTGATATTTCTGTGACTTGTCACCCAGCACCTCTGGGCAGAGCCAGGCCTGGGGACAGCACAGCAGCATCCTTCCCTTCTCTTGTCATGGAACCCTCCCAGCTGCTCTTCCCAAGCAGGAACCTGATGGTCCAGAAGTCCTGACACTGGGAGGACGGGAGGTGGAAGGCAGCTGAGAGGGAGTCAACTGAAAAATCTGCTGAGCACCTGGGCCCTGTTCTTAAACAGATTCCATGGATTACAGAGTCCCACTGTCCCACATCACCCCTTGACCTCCAAGCAAGAACACACAGCATGAGAAGACACTAATGCTCTGGAGGATCACAACTCCCAGAAGGATATTCAGGGATCTTTAAGTTAAAGTTTGTTCCGAATCTGGTTATGCTTGTTTTGGCCAAGAGCTCTCTGTAGGGTGAGGGCTCCAGGTGACACTAATCTGGTGCATGACTCTTCTCTGAGGTTATATTCTGAGAAGTGACAGGAGCACCAGTCGGTGACAGGAGCTGTGGCATGCTCCAAATCCATCTCTGACAATATCTGGGGAGGACCTGGATTAAGACTAGAGAAATAACTACAGCCACAGAGCCAGGAGAGAGCACCAGGAATCAGTATACAGAGACTCAGTTACTGACACTTCTACTAGAAACTGAATTATCAGAGAACTGGAGGCAAGAGGTGTCAGCAGTGAATGGGTTTGAAAACTTCTACCGTGAGTAGAGCAAAGGTATAATTCCTCCCAGGAATTGTTATTCAGTTATTCAGCTCACAGCTTGCTGTGGGCTGGAGACATGTTTGGTCTCTATTGCTCTTGTGCAAGAACGAACACCAAACATTGAAGAGTAAGAAAAACAGTTAAAAAATGGTGACAGAAATTACCAGGGATCTGGCACTGAGATGGGAACTTCCTTCAGCATTCCAATGGCCAACACTGAGAGCTGGCTCCATCACTGGGATAAATTTAATCATCAAAACCACTTTTAGAGACGTAATCCCAGATTCAAGATTTAAAAGGCCCAGCAGAAAAACATGTCTTTGCTCATGGGCCTCAGGATCCCAGGAGGTCCAAGGAGCCTGGAGCATCCATTGCCACCTCCTCCTGGCACACCAAGTGAAGGGGTGCAAAATACATCAGCATTTTTTAAAATGAGATATGGCCAAGGCTACTTCACCAATCTTAAAGGATTTTCTGGGTTTTTTTGGACCCAAGTATTTTTAACTTATCTCAGTATAAATTTTGGCAAAGTTTTTCTCCACCTGAGCCTGGACAAATGCCAACTGCTCAGCCGGAGTAGCACAGTTCAGGGCCACACTCAGTATATTCACAGGTGTTAGGAATGCTGATACTGACCCACAGCACCTGAAGTCTCCTGGAATGTATTTAAATCCATGTATTCATATTCAAATCCATAAACTGCCAGCATTAAAACTGGCAGAAATACCCTTTGCTCAAACAGAAACACAATGAAGTCAGGTTTGCTGAAACCACATCAAACCACTCTGAGTTCCTTCCCAGGCAAGGAATGAGGCATTTCATAGGAAAAACCTAAATCTGATCTAAATTGCCTATGCTCTGGGCTGAACCAAGAGAACTGCTGAGGTCTCTCTTACCCAAATTATTCAGGATGGTTTGGGTGGGAAGAAACCTTTCAGGGTCATCTAGTCCAACCCCTGCAATGAGGGACATCTCCAACTGGATCAGGTTGAAGATCATTCTGTAAGGTCATTCAACTTCCATCCAGAATTGCCAACCTCACCCTGCTCTTGTGGGGCAGCAAATGTGAACAAGCTCAGAAACTGCAAGTGCAGAGAGAACCCAGAGAAACTTCAGGTGTATCTGAACTAGAAACCTGATGAAACACCTGAAAAATGGACACACTAATCTGCCAGGAGAGCAGATTCCCCACTGACAACACTGAAGAATTGTTTTCCCCCTTCTTCCAACAACTCTGACTGGATAAATTACCATTTTAAGACAGGTGACTGGAAACTCTAAGTCCTCAAGGGGCTCGAGTCTGCTGATCTATTTCTGTGAAATTCTACTTCTGTGAAACTCTCTTTCTGTGCAAGGCTAAACCAGTGGGCAGAGACAAAAAACTCTCACAGCAAAGCAGAGAAATGACCATGTGAACTGAGGAGCACAAAGCTGTGTCTGATTAACTGCATCACTTCTCCACTCAGGGCAGCTCGGAGCTGTCTGTTCTCATCTTTGCTCACAAAAGCTCTGTCAGTCACAGGGTGCTGGACAGAGAAAACTGATTAAATTTGGGACTTCCAAGCTCATTGGCCATTTTTCTTGAAGCTGCAGCTTGGCCAGGAGGTACCAGCAGGTTACAAGGCTGGTCTTTGTGAATATCACAGGAGCATAAACAGAGGAGGTACAGCAAAGCCAAAGAGCAGCCAGGGCAACAGAGCAGTGCACTACAGAGAGGGAACGCCCAGAGCTCTGCCCCATGGCACTGACAGTGGGGCAGAGATCCAGAACTTCCATGGCACTGACAACAGGGCAGAGCTACGGAGCTCCCCATGGCACTACAATGGACAGAGATAAACTGTGACACCTTCCCTGGGACTCACAGGCTCAGCAGAGCCACTGCCACAAACAGATTCTGCTACACAAATAATCTCTCACCACTTTTTCCATTTCTTCTCTCTCCCACTGAGTGGCTTCTCTCACCATTTCCATCTCCTAGGAGAGAGCAGAGTTAGAGCCACCTCACCCAGTGCTCTCTCCACACCTGCAGCATCTAGAACCTCATGAAGGTGTCACAGGCCCATCCTAGCGTGGATCAGGAGATCCATGTGCTGCGTCCTGCTGATCCCATGCCATGCAGGCTGCATGCACCAAGGGAGATACTAGAGATTTCCAGAGATTTCTTCCACTCTGTAACATGCTCCCAGTCAGCCACAGCACACACCTTCTGCAGGATCTCCAGCTCCTCAGGGCTCAGATCCCGGTCGATAGAGGAGATGCTCTCCAGGCTGTTCTTGCGCCCAATGCCAGCAGCAAAAGGGTTTGCAATGATTCCTGGGGACATCTGCAAAGCAAGAAGCAGATCACACCTGGTGGAAGCCCACAGAATGCCATTCCAAAAACTCCCTATTCCAGGCTCCCAGATACAGAGTACCAGGACAATCCTGAACAAGTCAGAACCAGAAATCTTTCAACAACTTGAAACCTTATCCCATAGAATCCCAGACTGGTTTGGGTTGGAAGGGACCTTAAGAGCATCCAGCTCCATCCCTGCCATTTCAGCTGACAATTGTTTGAGGAACCTGAGGTCCAAGTAAGCTGAATTTAAATTGATCCAGGTGCAAGACGGGGATAAGGCGAGCAGGGACAGGGTTCATATTCTACTGCAGAATACAAAAGCTGACTAACTAAGCCTTGGAAATAGAAATCTGAGAGGGCACAATATTGCTCCAGGGAAGTTTTACCCTGTGGGGAAAGATGAACACCAATAAAGAGCCAGACCATTTACTGTAAATGTAACACTGGCCAAGAAAAAATGGGCATAAATAACCTAGTGAAAATGAGCTTGAAAACTTTTTTTTCAGTGCAGTGCTATTGTGGGACAGTCCTGAGGGACCACTGTTTTTCTGGACTGTAGACCCCCTCCAGTCCATATCATAGGTCAGACTTTGAAATCTGGGACCTCAAAAAACCAAAAAAATCTACAGCAAAAGGTTGGGAAAATCCAGCATTCTGTGAAGAAAGAGGTGGGGTCTATGTGGTGGGATTCTGGTCACTCCAAGGGCACCTGCACTTCAGTCCTCACCTCGATGGCAGCCGCAGCCTTGGGGTCAAAGCCGTCGCACACCAAGACGAGGAGCGCGTCGCCCACGCCGCGGAGGATCTGCACGGCTTCCGTGTGCGTCATTCCCAGCAGGCTCTGGTGATTCACCTCCAGGATCCGCATCCCCACCTTCAGGCGGCCGTCCCGGGCTGCAGCCCCAGAGGAGCTCACCTGGAACATAGCGGGGAGTCACTGGAGCAGGTCTGAGGCGATGGGAGAGCGCGGGGCCACGGAGGGGAAGGAGCGGACAGCACACACAGAGAACAGGGACAGCAGCCTGCAGCTGCAAGTCAGGGGAGGAATCTGGAATTACTACAGAGAGGACAGAAAAGGAGGAACCTGTACAGGCTGGTGGAGGGAACAGGTGTGGAAGAATCTTTTACGTGAGATAAAAGAACCTGAATTTGGAATGTGTTGTCCCAAGTAAAGAAGCAGGTGAGAAGGAAAAGCTCTCACATCAAGATGCATCTTATGGCAAGAGAAATCATTTTGTGGTTGGGAGAGAGACACAATGGAAGCGCAAATGAAGACAAACTAAGGAGGAAGGAGGCAGCGATCAGACATGCAAAGAGGAAGAAGAGGAAAAGCACCACTTTGTCTCTTGGTTACCTGAAATACACAGTGAAAATCAGAGGCAGGAAAACCCCTCTGGATAGGACAGGTAAGAGAAGTTGAGGGGAGTAACACAGCTCAAGGGAAAGCAGGGAAGTTCAGAGTTTTGGTTCTCTGCAGGCTAAAACAACCAGTATTGGGAAAAACAGAGAGGAGAGATGGGGTAGGCTGTGTGTCCTGGCTAAACTGTGAACCTTCCAACCCCCAAATGCTGTAAGGCTGCTGGGGAGAGAACCAGACCAAATTACTAAAAATAACTGTCAGTTAGAATAATCACAAGTTTTCTTTTCCTGCTGTTGCAAATGTCCCAGGTGAACATGCAACTACCACTCTGAAAGAGGGAATTTATTCTTTTACTGTTAGAACTCAGATAAAACAGCTACAGGTGCATAATGACAAATGCTGAGTGTTCCCTTGCCTTAACAGCAACCAGTGATCAATTATCAGGGCTGACTGGCAATTATGGAGTGTCTTCAGCCATCAGGATAACTCACACCAGTTTCTACCCCAAAAAAACAGCTAAAGAGACAACCAGTGACACAAAGGTGAACACCCAGAGTCCTCTTCATCAGCAGCAAGACCAAAATGACACCACTTATTGCTATGCTCCACTACCAGCAAAGAAGAAACAATAAAAACTTTTTGGGAAGGGTTGGGAGGAGCATAAACTGATAAACATAGGTTGAACAAGAAAACGTGTTATTTCTGGGGGAAAAGTGATGTGAAAAGTATGTGTGACATAAGCAGTCACTTAAAAAAGCAATAAAGTTACACATGGAGTGCATGATACAGGAGAAAAGGTTACAAATTCCTGACGCTTTCCATAGAAGGAGGAAAGAGCTTGCATGTCTAAGTGGGCAGGAAGCCAGAGGCACACAGGGACCAATAGGAATGTGGGTAAAAGGAAAGATGTGTGAGTTTGCATTACAGCAAAAAACACAAGAGAAGAAACACATGCAAAATGAAGGCAAACAGGAAATAAAAGAAGAAACTGTGTAGCTGTTTTAGAGAAGGAAATATGAAAGGACAAAGATTTGTCTCCTTTGCTGGAGGGACAATCTCCAGAGGTGATGCACCAGTGAAAGCTGAGAGCAAATTCCAACAGTTCCCCCAGGGATCACCCTTCTCCCTGGCAGTGCTTGCAGAGCACTGACCTGCAGAGTTACAGCTCTGGTACCTTGGAGATGAAGATGCCTTCATCAGTGGGATCAAACGGATTGCCAGCATGGCCCTTTGCTCCACCCCGGATGCTGATGCCCAACTTCTCTCCTGGAGCCTTTTCAATGCATATTTCCTGGAAACACAGAAAAGTCTCCTTGTTTCTGGGCCAAGTTCAGCTGAGGGAACTCTCCTCCGAGCAACCACAATTCTAAATGCCCTGAAAATGGCCTGAATTAGCCCCAGCCCTCATTTGGCAGTTTATTCCTGTTGGTGAGGACCTGCCCTTTTCTGTTCCCTGCTCACATCTGGTATCTCATCATTCTCTGATGACAGAGTCACCATGGCCATGGCACAAGATCCTCACCACTCCCCAGCTGGAGATGCACTTACAAGAGACTGGATTCTGTCAAAGGAGAAGGAAATTCCAACCAGGAGTCTGGTTGTATCCTAGTCCCAGACCTCCAGCCCGGTAAGAAACTGCCTCCAGAAACAACCCTGTGTGACTCCCCCACGCCCTCTCACTTGGAACCCACCTGCATCCCAGGGGGAGGTGGGTCTCTCCGGACCACCATGGTGAGCTCCTGAGCGTTGGAGAGCAGCGCGTTCACGGCCTCCTGGTGGGTGGCATGGCGCAGGTCGATGCCGTTCACCTCCAGAATCCTGTCCCCGACGCGGAGCCCGCTGCGCGACGCCAGCCCCCGGGGAATGACCTGCAGAGAACCATTAACGCAGCTAGAGAAGGGAAGCTCATCTCTCCTTGGAGATGTGACTGTGTCCCTGGGCATCCTCCAACGCCCTGCAGGCCTACTCTGACTCCTCTCTCTGCAGACAAAGTTCCCTAAGAGGTGACACATCTGGGAACACTGGTGAAGAATGAAGTGGGATGTGCTTTGAGGTGCATTTCCATACGTTATTCTCATATTCCAAATTTACTCTGAACCAATCCTGTGCCACTTTTGCCATTATTTTGCCCATGACTGTAACCAGGACTGACAGCACCAATACTACTCCAGTCCTCACTCAGTGCTCTACAGGGGCTCCTGAGAGCTAGAGAGGAACTAAACCTATAACCAAACCTGTGTTCCTGGTCAAACAAAGGAGTTAGCAAGGACAGGGTGAAACCTGTGAGCACATGGGCAAGCAGGGATGGTGAGAAAGAGTTAGGCTTTGAGAAGAGCAAGTCCTGCCTCACTGACCTGCAGATGTACTGCAAGAGAAACCATGGGCACATGAAGGAAGAGATCAGGCAAGCATCATTCCTAGAATTCCCAACAGCCCTTAACAAGGTCTGAACCCAGCCACGGGTGTCAGAGGAGTCAGATTTGGCATCTCCAGGTGAAGGAAAACTCAGGAAGTAGAAAGGGCTCAGCAGGGATGTCCTGTCCAGCATCCCTATTCCAATGAGCGTGGATGTGCAGGACTGTGAGGGAATGGGCTGCAGCCAGTGGCCAGCCTGTGTGCTGTCCCTAAATGGCAAATGATGTCACCACTGGAATGGAAACATGGGATCCAAGGACACTGGCCTGAGTGCAGCACAGCAGCTCTGGGTGTCCCAGCAGTCACACACTCATCCCACCAGCCCTTTCCCAGTAATGACTGGCTTTCTGCAATGCCAGCATCTCCCCAGGACTCATTAAAGCCAACATGAACTCAGCAATTTCAAAAGCTAACTGGGATCCCTCCAAAGGATTCAGCATGGAATATATAGGTTTTTTTACATGCCCTCAGATGGCTGCAGCAGCAGCAGCATATCCAGTACAACCCTTCACACATCTCTCTCCCATCCCTTTATTTCACAAATCCGTCGTGTACGTCTGGACTCATCAAAATCCTTCACCTTAATCCCAATAATCCAACATCTTAGGAACACTCAGGGCAGCTTTCCTGGGACTCTACCTTGGAGATGAAGACCCCTGGCTCATGAATCCCAAAGGGATGACTGGAATGGTCACTGCCTCCAACGATGCTGAGGCCCAGGGGACCACCTGCTTTCACCAGGTGAATTTCCTTAAGGGAACAAGAAGCATTGTCAAAGGAAATGAAGGCTATCACATACAAACCACAAACACTGACAAACATGGAGTCAGGTGTGTTTTTCATCAGTAAGCACAAGGTGAACACTCACGGGACAAGGGGGTTCCCATGTGGGACTGCATCCTGGAGAAGAGCTAGAATGGGGCTCCAAGAGAGCTGGAGAGGGATTTTGGACAAGGGTCTGGAGTGACAACACAAGGGGGAATGGGTTCCCTCTGAGAGTGGGCAGGGTTAGATGGGATCTTGGAAAGAAATCCTTCCCCATGAGGGTGGGGAGGCCCTGGTACAGGTTGCCCAGAGAAGCTGTGGCTGCTTCATCCCTTTTTCAAGGCCAGGTTGGAAGGGGCTTGGAGCAAGCTGGGATAGTGGAAGGTGTCCCCACACATGGCAGGTTGTTGGTCTGGATGGGCTTTCAGGTCCCTTTCAACCCAAGCCTTTCTACAATGACTTCTCCAGGCCCCAATAACCCAGCAGGCCGGTCTCCATCACAACACCAATCTTTCAAATGAAACCCAGCCCACCTTCCCTCATCCCAAAGCAAGCTCACCTCGACAGGGTACTGATCCTCCAGCCCTTTGGAGAGGTGGTTCCTCTGCGGCGCCGGCGTCTCCTCGGGCGGGCTGTCCCCGGGGCCGGGGGGCGGCGGGGGGGAGTGCATGCGCACGCGGGGCGCG
>VXAC01004471.1:0-58453 GCA_013399225.1 Rhipidura dahli | reverse complement strand
CTCCACGCACAGCCCCTCCCACACAGCCCTCACCTCCCACACAGCCCTCAGCACAGCACACTCAGAGCACACACAGCCCTCACCTGACACAGAGCAGACAGCCCCTCACACACAGCCCTCACACACAGCCCTCACATACGGCCCTCACCTCAGCACAGAGACAGCCCCTCATCATACACAGCTCTCACCTCAGCACAGAGCAGAGACAGCCCTCACCTCAGACACAGCCCTCACCTNCTCACACACAGCCCTCACCTCAGCACAGAGCAGAGACAGCCCTCCCTCACACACAGCCCTCACCTCAGCACAGAGCAGAGACAGCCCTCCCTCACACACAGCCCTCACCTCAGCACAGAGCAGAGACAGCCCTCCCTCACACACAGCCCTCACCTCAGCACAGAGCAGAGACAGCCCTCCCTCACACACAGCCCTCACCTCAGCACAGAGCAGAGACAGCCCTCCCTCACACACAGCCCTCACCTCAGCACAGAGCAGAGACAGCCCTCCCTCACACACAGCCCTCACCTCAGCACAGAGCAGAGACAGCCCTCCCTCACACACAGCCCTCACCTCAGCACAGAGCAGAGACAGCCCTCCCTCACACACAGCCCTCACCTCAGCACAGAGCAGAGACAGCCCTCCCTCACACACAGCCCTCACCTCAGCACAGAGCAGAGACAGCCCTCCCTCACACACAGCCCTCACCTCAGCACAGAGCAGAGACAGCCCTCCCTCACACACAGCCCTCACCTCAGCACAGAGCAGAGACAGCCCTCCCTCACACACAGCCCTCACCTCAGCACAGAGCAGAGAGCCCCTCATCACACACAGCCCTCACCTCAGCCACCGCTGCCCAAGGAAGTGGCTCAGCCCTGCCACACAAGCCCTGCCTTGTTCCCACAGGGGTGTCCAGACCTCTGGGAAGTTTTCTTGCATTCCCACAGCACCTGCTGCCTGTCCCAGGCCAGGGTAACCCAGGGAAGGCCCTTCCAGAGGAATTCTTTCCCCACAGGGTGTTCTAAATTCCCTACACCTGTATCATCCCTACAGGCAACATCCCAGACAGATAAGCCCCCACCCAGAACCATCTCCACCAACAAAATTCAGCGAAATTCAACACAGCTAAGGCCTACACAAGTCCTTGTTCATATTCCAGAAGGGACATCCACCTCCTCACACCCTGGAACACCCAGAGCTGTCAGTGTGACAGTCCCTCGGTGCGGGGAATGTCCCAGAGCAGATCACCTTGAGCGTGGCACGTAAGGGACAACCAGGGGATCAGGCCCAGCCTGGGGTCGTGACAGGCAGGTCCTGCTTGAGAAACCTGATCTCCCTCTGTGACAGGATGACCACGCAGTGGCTGAGGGACAGGCTGTGGATGTATCTGCCTGGACTTCAGCAAAGCCTTTGACACCGTTTCCCACAACAATCTCCTGAGAAATGGGCTGCTCATGAGCCAAAATGTGCCCAGGTGGGCAAGAGGCCAATGGGACCTGGCTTGTACCAGCCATGGTGTGGCCACAGGCCCTGGACACTGACCTCCTGTGCTGGGCACTGCTGAGGCACGTCCAGTCCTGGGGGAATGTTTGGGGTCCCCAGGAGCAGGACACTGAGGGGCTGGAGCATGTCTAGAGAAGGGAATGGAGCTGAGGAAGGGTCTGGAGCACCAGGAGTGGCTGAGGGAGCTGGGGTGGGGGATAACCTGGAGAAAAAGAGGCTTGGGGGAACCTCAGAGCCTCTTCCAGTGCTTAAAATGAGCTCCTCAAGAGCCAGAAAAGGACTTTGGACAAGGGCCTGGAGTGACAGAACAAGGGGGAATGGCTGCCCACTGACAGAGGGCAGGATTAGATGGGATCTTGGGAAGGAATCCTTCCCTCTGAGGGTGGGGAGGCGCTGGCACAGGTTGCCCAGAGAAGCTGTGGCTGCCCCATCCCTGGAAGAGTTCAAGGCTTGGTTGGACGGGGCTTGAAGCAACCTGGGATAGTGGAAGGTGTCCCTGCCTATGGCAGGGGGTGAAATGAGTTCAGTTTAAGGTCCCTTCCCACCCAGACAATTTCCATGGCTGGCTCCCTGGGTAAGAACTTATTTTACAGGGTTCACTTTTGCCCTGCCCAGATAAGCAAAGCTCAGCCTGCTGGGGATGTATTTCTTCCCACCTGGGTCACACAACACTTCAGAGCTGGGCCAGAGTAAATGCAGCAGCTTATAAAGCAATAAAAGATTCATGGTAACATTAATTAAACAACTATTTCTGAGCCAAAGGAATTTTGTTTATCTCTTACACATCTCCGGGTGCTGAATTTGGTCTAAAACGCGTGTGATGCAAATCCATTCCAAATCATCTCGTCCCTCCAAGTCATCAGAAGCATTTGCTTTGTCACAGGAGTCGAGCCCTTACCTCTAGAAGCTTATCACCAACACGGACCCCTGCGCGAGCTGCAGGACCCTCTTCAGACACACGGGAAATAAAGATGCCCTGGAAACAAAACCATCTGTTTTATGTAGAGCCCATTCCTTACCCCTTTGGAGTGCAGAGACCCCTCAGCCCCCTCAGATCCAAGGGGAGGAGTCAGTCCCTGGCCTGTCCCAAACCCAGAATGAGGGGACATGGCAATGACATTATTCCACTCAAGAGCTGGGAAAAGGGAACAGAAACCTCATTGCAGGGCTACTCTGAGGTGACAAGGGGGACAGAAACCCCACTGCAGGGCTGCCCCCAGTTGATACACAAGACCAGGGAATGACATGTTAACCCTCTTCCAGTGGAACTGGAACACGACGCAGCTGATGCCGCCAGGGGTGGAACAACCCCACGCTCTGTGCCCCAGGACACAGCTGGGAAGGAACCTGCAGCTCCCATGGCTGCTCCAGGTCAGACCCTCCCGGTTCAGAGGCAGATGTCTGCTCAACTCCGTAAACCTCTTGCTTTGGGGGATTTGGGGCTGCTCCCACCTGGGCCCACAGCTGAAAGCTCACACGTAAGGACACCCAACCTCCAGCCACAGAGAAGCAGTCCCCGAAAGCAGGCACCTCAGCAGTGACACAGCCCGGGTCTTACCTCATCATCCCCCTTATAGGGAGTGGAGCCCTTGCCCCCCGCGATGCTGATGCCCAGCCCCCCCGTCTGCCGCACGATGGTCAGTGTCAGCTGGAAGCAGAAGGGACAGTGGTTATGGGTCAGTGCACCCGACAACAAGGGACAACGCTTTTAATAACGAATAGTAACTCCAAGTCATCTGCTGCCACACTGGGGGAACCGTGGCACCCGTGGGTGAGCTGTGGCACCACCTCAGAGGCACCACCACCACAATGCATGAAACACATAAATCCCTCCCCAAAGCTAAGTCCTGACCCAACAGTCAGCTTGCTCACGATGGGGATCAGAAGGGGATTCCACCACAAAGCAAACTGGGCAGCCACGGACTGGGGCTGGATCATGGAACAGGGACAGCGTTCACACCACAGCCTGGCTCTGCCATGGGACTCCCCTTGAGTTAATTCCATCAGCCACTGGGGAACTCCTGGTCACCCCAGCGTAGTGTGCAGTGACAAGGATGGCACCTTGTCCAGAATACTCTGGATGGATACTTGGCTTTGTTGTATTGATGGAAATCAATACACAACTCAAAAAACCCCATCTGCTCTGTCCAGATCCTCTGCTTCCCTCTGCCCTAGCTGCTCAGGATCACAGCTGAGCAATCCACAAGTCTCTTCTCCTTCCTACATCCCACCTCTACGTACCCAGTTATGCCCACTGCCAATAGTTGATCAAACTTGACCTGAAGCCGTTTCTTTTCAGGACACCAACATGAACCATTCACAATGCCACAGTCACGAGAAGGAAGACAGGGAGCATGTGGTAGGATACAGGGAAAGGAACAGGATAGAAGGGACTCTCTCAGGGCCAAGGACCAAGGAGCTGGTGAGGTAAGTGACAGAAATGAGCAGAGACCACTGTAGAGAACCAAATTTGCTGTCCTCCATGTCACCTCTTTGGAAACAAAGCCCAGGATGGAGAGAGGCTGCTGCAGAGATGTCAAGCGTCAGTGTCAGCTCCACATGCCCACAGCATGGGCAGCAAAGGAAGCAGGAAGGAGATTGCTTTCCAACCCTCTTTCACTTCTGCAATGACAGAACCAACATCTTGTGGAGTTCCATATTCTGCTAAGTTTAAAACAAAAACCAAACCAAAAAACCACCGCAGGAAACGTGAAACAAACTGAGGTGCTCTGCCAGTTCCTTTGACACCCAGTTAACAGCACAGCAGAATGCTCTGGGATCTTCCCAGGGAAATCCCTGATTCTAGACCTACCATCAGTTCACTGTCTCTGGTACAACAGCCAGAAACTGAGTAAAATTCCAAGTTTTGGAATACCCAAGTAAGACAGAAATAGGGTAGTGACAAGACAGCACCACATCCAAGACAGCCCAACTCAAAGCAGCTCCCGACAAACGCTTCCTGCATGACCAAGTCTATTAGGAACTAATTACAAACCCCATGTTTTTCCATCCAGAGTCACTGGACTCTAGAAATGCTCTAAAGACTCACATCTGTACTGTTCAAGGAATGTTCAAACAATGCTCTCGGGCACATGGTAGGATTTTTGGGGTTGTTCTGTGCAGGGCCAGAAGCTGGACTTGATGATCCTGGTGATGAAGAAATTGTGTAATTCTATATTCAACACAAAAACTTCTAAGGATGATAGGGAACCAGATCTTCAGGCAATGATTACAGACTAGTTTAATAGCAGGATCCCAGTATTTATGAGGAAGACAGAGGATGGTTCTGCTCAGTGTCTGAATCCATTGGACAGGATCATGATTTTGGACAATGACTGACTGATGTCACTGGTCACAGAAAGTCACTTCCAGCTGCATGGGAAGCTGGTGATGCAAACTAACAGAAAGATATACCACAAACCCCTGGATTTCACATGCTCAGCAAACCAGTCTAAAACCATGGGGAGAAAAGCCAACTTGCCTGAGGGGGAAGGACCTTCTGTCCATCAATGTACACTGAAAAGCAAAACACCACGGAGAAAACAGACCTGACTAAAAATACTGAGACAACTGCAGCAAAGGGGCTTGAAATAGACATAAATATATGTAGGCTGCAAAGAAGATTTCAAACTCCAAAGCAAATCAGTTCTCCCACAAAAACCAGTATGGGGAGGAATTGAATTAGTGGATGTTTGTTTGAAGTCTATGCAAAGAGTAAGTGATGTGAATATGAACCTTAAGAAGAAGGACCTGGATCCAGCAGCCTCTAATGGCCCTTCATGTCGCAGGTCAGGCTGTTTCTTGCACTAAACCCTTAAGTTACTCGTTCCCCAAAGCTCCTCTTTCCTAAGGCTGCTTCTGGGCTGCCTGGACTGCCATGATGTTGGACTGAAACTGCAGCACAGAGCTGCCCCCAGCAGGAGCAGCTCAGCTCCCTCCTTGCCATTGCTCCATGACTTTACTGGGTATTTTATTTTTTGTTAATTTTTCCCCCAAAGCCAGGGATCCACCCACAGCCCATCTCAGACGACTGGATCTCTGCTGCTTCCTCCTCTGCAGAAAGAACAAACCTTCATGAAGAGCACACCACACCCGGTTCCTCAACAGGGGTCTGGCCCTGCACGGAAAAGTGCTGCAGTGTGAGGAGAAAAGTGGGGAAACTGAAATGCTGCCACATCCACTTTGAGCTGCCATCCTTCCCCCTGGGCTCCCCCTGGGAACCCATTCACCACCAAACATGACCCAGGGAAGCAGTTCCACCTCTTCCCCTCAGTCCAGCCTGTGGCTCTGCCTGTGCCTCTTTGGGGACATACCAAACATGAACCAGGGCCACCCCAAACCACTTTTCATATGGTTTTTAGTAGAACTGTCTTTTAACATGGAATCAGGGAATGGTTTGGGTGGGAAGGGACCCTAAAGCTCATCCACCCCTCCATCTGTTAACAGATTCACTCGCTCCTGCAAGAATTCCCAGCTTTCAAGGAGTAACTGTACATCCCAGAAGTGCTGCACACCTGGACAGATTCACTTTCAAGTAGCAGCCAGAGACATCTGGCTGTTGCCCAACAGATTTGGGGCAGCCTGAATTCGCTGCTGTGCCGTGCAACTGATCACTGAGAACCCTGTAGCCTGTCAGGGGCATGGCAGACACCGAGGCAGTGACCAACCACCGCATCCACAGGACACAAGGGACAAAGCTCGGGGCTGTTGTACTTGAGAGCTTCCTCCAAACACACCCACGGGAGTGGGGTTCAAGGGCTTCACATCCAGAAGACAGAAAGTTTCTGCCAGCACGGGCATCAATTTATAAATGGTTGTACACATGGCTGCTCACAGCTGGGGTCAGTTTGTGGCCCTTCACGACAAGAAAGACATTGAGGGTCATCAGCAAGTCCAGATACAGGAACAGAGCTGAGGCAAGGTCCAGAGCATCAGGAGCAGCTGAGGCAGCTTTCAGGGGCTCAACCTGGTGAAAAGGAGGCTCAGGGGGACCATTTCAGTCTCATTTATTCCCCGACAGGAAGGTAGAGCAAGGTGGGGATCAAGCTTTGCTCCCAGGAAACAAGGGACCAGACAAGGGCAAACAGTCTCAAGTTGCGAGACTTAAGGAGAGGTTTAGCTGGGATATTGGGAAAATTCCTTTCTGTAAATGGCTGTCCAGCCCTGGCATAGATTTCTCAGGGCAAGGGTGGAGTCCTCATATCTGGAAGTACTCAAAAAACACATCGATATGGCACCTGAGGACATGATTCAGTGGTGAACATGGGGTTGGTGCTGGGTTGATGGCTGGACTTGATGATCTTCAAGGTCTTTCCCAACCTTACTGATTCCCTGACTCCCAGTGTCCAATCCTCACTTTTACATGTCCCGAAACATTTATTTGAGATTGTCATACTGACACAGGAAGTGCACACTGCAATAATTTGGATTTATGCTGGGACAGACATGTGATAATGGACAGGTGTCACATGAAGGTGAGGGATCCCACCTCAACAGCAGCTGAAGAATCCATTAAATACCATCAATAACCTTTTCAAAAATAAAAAGGACCAGACAACTTGTGTTCAAAATTCCCAACATTTGTCTGAGATCTCTGAGATGCTTATAGAGCATTTCCAAAATTCTGGGGTTTTGATACCCTGAGACTCCTTATATTGTGCTGGTGGACAGAGAGACTACACAGGATGATGCCTGTAACCATCTGCTCCTCATCCAGACACCATTCCAGAGGAGTAACTGAGGGACACAAGTGGCTTTTACCAGGCACACAAATGGCTCTCATGAGAAACAGCTGAATTTTATGAAAACCGGGTCTCTCAAAACCTTAACTATTTCATTCTGAGAAGACTCTAGACTTGGCTGATGAAGTGAAGATTCACTAAGCAGACTTGTGCAAAACATGGAACCTATGATCCAAGACCTGGCACTGATATCATCCAGTGCTGATACAGGTGTGTGTTGTACAAGCCAAGAACCAGGTAAGAGTCAGTGGGGGAGAAACAAGAATTTGGATTCTGTCAAGATGTATCAGGCCTGGTCTTACTCTAAAGCAGAGAGAATGGAAATAATTCCATATGAGGGAAGGCTGGGAGCCTTCCAACTCAGGAGGGGGAGATAGACCCTTTTTATCTTTTCATGCCATTAATAACTTTATAGGAGATGATTATTCCATGTTTGTAATCACAAAGGAATTAGGGATATTCAATGGAACTCAATAGGATACCAAATGAAATATCAGTGGCAGGCTTAAAAATGCTTTTTAATGGAAAGCTCAAGTAAATTACATAATTTATTGTCACTAGATTCTGTGGAACTGAAATGTATAGAAGGAATGGGAGAGGATCAAATGAAATCGTGGATGGCAGCTCCATGGTGCCTTGTACATTGGCATGAACAGCCCAGAAATCTTGATCCACAGACTGCCAGGAGCTGAGCACCCACCAGTGCAAGGACCTCCTTGTCCTGCTGAAGTCTGGGCCCCTCAGCTCCTGTCATGTCCCTCTGACACCACGTTCAGTCAATGTAATATAATATAACATAACATGTCAGTTCGTACCTGTCACAATTAAAGCCTCAAGGTTTAGGTTGGACATCAGCAAGAATTTCTTCCCAGAAAGGGTTATCAGGCATTGGCAGGGGCTGCTCAGGGAGGTGGTAGGGTCACCATCCCTGGAGGTGTTCAAGGAATGACAGGACGTGGCACTGAGTGCTCTGGTCCGGTGACAAGGTGTGAATCAGTCAGAGGTTGAACTTGATGGTCCTGGAGGTCTTTTCTAAGCTAAATAATTCTGGGTCTGTTCACCTTGTGTGCACCCAGCTGGGACATGGAAGAGCTGGAGGCACTGATTCACCAGGAAAGATGAGAAGAGCTAAATCTGTCTGGCTTTGGTCAGTGACAGTTCATGGGGACAAGGAGACAGGCTGAAAATATCAGTGAGCAAAGGGGAGATGGGAGATTGCTGTGTGACTGCTGAGAGCTAAATTAACCCCAGAGAGTGGAAAAGGAACATGAAGGAAAAGAGGCCCTGGCAGGAGGGCAGCCGCTGCACATGGGCTGGAGGTTTCCTGGCTCTGATGTTATTCTTTTTTCTGTTCCAATGGGTTTAGCTCTCAAAGGAAAGGGTACTTGGAGGGCAGAGATGATGGGCACAGTGCAGAGGAGTTTGAGCACTTCAACTTCTCACTGAACACCTCCACAGAACCACTACAAAGTAGAGAACCCTGAATGAGACCTTTGACAGCAGCACTGGGAACAGATGGGACAGGGGACCAGCCATGCTCAGGGTGCTGCTCTGCTCCTGCACATCCCTCCCCCAGGAGACTCAAGGACAGTGACCACATTTCCCAATGGGAGAAGGAAGCAAGAATGCCTTTTTAAAATATGAAATATGGTCACATTTGAAGCATAAATAAAACCCGAGGTTCCTACAGATACATGAATATTCATATATCATATGAGACTCCCATCTGATAGCTGCACAGCCTATAGAGATTCATGGCTCTAGAGATTCACATCGAGATTAAGAGTATTGCTGTGTGTCTATATAAAGATATGATTTCATCTTGGTACATGAAAGAAATGTTTGCAGTGAAAACAATCCTTCTCTGGGACAAACTCCACAGGAAGGTGCTGAGTCACATCCCTGGATGTGATGGGCTGAGGTGCCGATAACCTCACCAAAGCTCCTTCCCCATAAAACCTTGGGCCTTTCGAGGCCCCTTCAGCCTGGGCTGGTTTCTGATTCCAGGATTAGTTATTTAATTCATGAACTCCAGAAACTGGGACTTAGGAAGCTGGTACTTCCTCGTTATCACCACTGGGAGCCAGCTTTGTTGCGGGCACAGAAAGAGAAAAAGAAAGGAATCCTGCAAGGATCCGGGCTGGCCAAACTATGGAATGCAGCAGGACGGGGTCTCTCTGGAAATGAAAACACTCAAATGCTTAAAGAGAAGCAAAAAGCTTTGTCCAAAGCCACCGATCTTCAAACCATTTCAGAATAGGAAACAGGACAAAAACCTACACCTGGATTCAGCTGGAACTGGTAACACTAGAACACATTCTATTTCATCTCTTCAGCAGCAGAGAATTTTTATTCCTATTCCTACTGACCCTTTCTGCGTGGTGAAATCCTTAGAGCAGTCATTATTTTTGCAGCATTCCACTATAAAATCCCACTGGAGACTCTTCTCAGCCAAGCAATTTCAGACTATTCTAAGGTCTGTTTTGCCCATCGTTTAATCCACAGTTACCAGACTGCACAGACTGAGGAGTTTACAACTCACCTAAAATCTACTTCAACGCTGTGCTGCTATGGGCAGGCCTTGCAGGAGGAGAGCATTTATCCAAGGAACAGTGGAGTACATGGAAAACTTTTTTCCTAAACCTGACATCATCTGATTTAAAAGATACAAGCAGAGACATCTCTAAGTGCACCTCGTCTGGAGGCCAACCCTCCCCAAGTCCTGAAGGATGCAGGAAGAAAAGCTAAAGGTATAATAAACAAAGGTGGCTAAAGAGAATTCCCATCCAGGAACAGAAACTGCCATATCTGAAATGGAAAAACAAGTATGGAATTTAGGGAACTAAGGTCTGAATAAACTCTCATGTTGCCTACAGTCACCAAACCTGAGGTCAGGTAAATCAGGTGAAAGAAAAGGCAGTGAGAAAGGCAGGGAATAAATGGAACACCATAGGAATTGGGTTTCTCTAATCTAGCAAAAGGAAGGCTGGAAGAAATCAGACTTTGGTCTTCATAGAATTACACCAAAGACAAGGAGGCAGCAGGTCAGCCAGAAGGGAAGAGACTGGACAAGATAAAATACAATGAAAACAACAAACTAACAAATGAGAGATTAAAAGTAAGTTTTCTAATCACTCCAGAACCAGAAATCTGGAGAAGTTTTGGGGCTCTCCCTGAAGGAGGCATCTCTGTGTGCACACACTGTGTAACAGGATGAAACAATCTGTACTTAATAAAAAAATGTGACTGCCTTATTAACCAGAGCATAATGTTGGGTTTCCAGTCATGGAAGGAGACTTGACCTCAGCACTTTTTCCAAATGATCCATTATCTTCCCAGCAAACTCAGCTTTGTTGTTCCTGAGTTGAGCACAGCCCTTTTTCAGCTAAATTATATCTTCCACAAATCCCAACCTATTGCCAGTCTGGCCTCATTCCAGTGCTCACATTCAAGCTGGGGATTGTTTCCCACTACAAAGTCTTGGAATTTTCTGGGAGTTCCTGTTCTCCACTAACACAGTCAGAACATGCTGCAGCAAACAGGGACCAGTTTGAAGGCAGGCAAATGCTTTAGCCCCCTGTAATTTCTACGGGGGTTGTTATTGTAATGCCTGAATTTTGTACATAACCCTGGTACCAAGCAGCAGAGCCCCGTGTCTGTCACACACAGGGCACCTGCCTCATGCAGAAGCGAGATTGTGTTTAAACATGTAATCTTCTCTCCACCAATTGCTTCTCTGCTGCTTTTTGCTCTCTTTGTGAAAGCCAACGAGATGATCGTGTGATAGAGCAGAACCAAAATGATCCTGCCCCACTCTTGGAGCAGGGAAAGGAAACTGCAGATAGTCCTGCATTTCTGTGAGAAATCATTCCACACTTCGCTCCTTAGTCCTTAGAGAACTCCAGATCAGATAAAACTTGCAGCTGAGACGGGGATCAGTGATGATGAACAAGCAACAATCACACAAAGCCTTCAATCTGCGACACTTTGTGGTTGACTTGTGTCCAAATTGTGCCTTAACAGGTCCAAATGGGAAGCTGTACATTTACAGTAAGAGAGCAGAATCCCACCTGGAGATCACAACCCCACCTCCAACCACCACTACAAAAGGTGGCAGAACACTGGTCCCAGTTGCCCAGAAAAGCTGTGGTTGCCCCATCCCTGCAAGTATTTAAGGCCAGTTGGACAGGGCAGGGAGCAACCTGGGCTAGTGGAAGGTGGCCCTGCCAATGGCAGGGGGGTGGCACTGGGTGACACTTAAAAGGTCCCTTCTAACCCAAACCATTCTATGATTCTATGAAGAACACTTCAGCCCAGTAGGAAAAGGTCATAAAAATATTTTCATGGCAATAAATTAAAAGCCAGACAAATTAAAAGAGAATGTACGGCACATTTTTCTTTGCTCAATAGGAACTTAGATAATCTTAAAAATTGTGAGAATTGAAGTGTTGTATCTTTTTTTAACATCAAAAGGACTCCACTCTGTCATATTCCAGTTAAGCCAGGTGAGCAAAGAGAGGTGATGTGACCTCTCCAGCACTACACAAGAGGTTTATTAAACTTCTCCAGGTTTAAAATTTACGGGTCACACTGTGGGAAAATCAAATTTGCTACGTAAGAATTCCAAGCCTGGCAACGTCCTGATGAAGCACGCATCCCATAAATGAAAAACCAGAGCAAGGGGAAGAACTCCACATGTGCAGCAGCAATGAGCAGCCCCACAGAGAGGGCCAGGATGGCTCCCAGCACATCCCAGTGCTTCCCACTACATGTGCTGGCCTTTCCACAGCTGAATCCCTGAGCAGGGGATGCTCCAGGAGGCACAGGATGGCTCCCAGCACATCCCAGTTCCACATGACGTATGCCAGCCTTTCCAAAACTGAACCCTTTGAGCATGGGATGCTCCAGGACCAGGCTGTGCCGTCACATCCGCCGCTGGCAAATACTAACTGGTACCAGGCTTGAGGCTGGCATTCCAACACAAATGGTGGCATTCCTGAGCAGTTTCCACAGCATGAGACTCCAAGGACACAACTCCACTCACTCCTGACTGCAGAGCAACAGGATGTGACATTTGAGCAGCAGCAGCAAGGAAGTTAACATCCAGGATCTTTGGACACCTTCGCTCCTCCCCAGGGAGCAGAATGGCAGCACCTTCTGTCCAGGCAGCCCTGGGCAGAGCAAGGGACAAAACCCTGTCCATGTCCCCTGGCAGCACAGCACAAGCTTTGGCAGTGCAGAACCCTCCGTAGCTCCTGGACCTGCACGGGCTCTGCAGGACACGGGTTAAGGCTGGACACACCCAAGGATGCAGATGGGCACCAGCCATTGCTACAGCAAAGCAGCATCAGGCACTGAAACACAATTTGGGACCCTCCTTCCACTGCTCCAGCAACCTGCCCAGAAGCTTTCCAGGCTATTCCATCAGAACTATCTGAAAACAAGAGTTCAGGTCAGTTCAGGTCAGTTCGTGCCATCAAACAGGTGCTCAGTAAGCTGCTTTTCTCCTCTCAAAGCCTCTCATCATCCCAGTACAGCCACTTCTGCAAGGCAGATGGGGATGGAGACGAAACACTGGGAACAGAGCCAGCCCTTGAATCCAGATATCCGCCATCCAACTTAACAAAGTTACTCTTTCGCTGCAGCAGAGCCCCGCTGGCACCAACAGGAGCTCTGGGCATACCAATGTTGGGTGCTGGCAGAAGTTGGGTATGGCCCTCCTGTTCTGCTCCAATAAGATCAGTCTCCAGCTCGCAATCATGGTTTAGGATTAAGGAACAAACAATCAAGAATCAGTAGTCCCTCTTCTCTTGGGGCTGTATTAAATCATATAAGGAATGTGATAACAGTATCATGAACTTAAAACTGTGCTGCTGAAGGGCACCAGGGCTCTGCAATGCTCTTGGCTCAGTTCCAACAGCCCACTGATTATTCTCAAGGAATCATCCCTGGAAACAGCAGGCAGATCCCATTTGGAAGTGTTCAAGGACAGGCTGGTCAGGGCTTGGAGCAACCTGGTCCAGTTGAAAGTTCCTTGCTGAGCACTCCCCAGAGCTGTAGGACAATCAAGTGTTTCAAACCAACCTCCCAAAGCTGGTCTGCTCTTGGGTGACTTCAGCTGCCACCAGCAGTCTGGGGGATCTCTAGCATGCTGGTCCTTGGGAGCTGCACAACCACGTTCTTCCTCACAGTACAGAACAGATCTGTGCAAAGGGGGCTGTGCTGAGGGGACACCAGAGCCAACGTGGGGTCTCCAACCAGCCACACCCAGGAATCACAGAATCATTTAGGTTGGAAAAGACCTCCAAGATCACCAAGTCCCACCTGAGACAAATCTCCAACCAACTCTGTTAACCAGACCAATGCAACAAGTGCCATGTTCAGGCATTTCAACACCTCCAGGAATGGTGAACACTTCCAGGGAAGGAGTTCTAGGTCCTTCCATCAGATGTAGGTGTGGCAAGGCCAGGAGTCAAGGAAGAGGTGGGCAGACTGTATACCAGTACAGGACTGAGGTTTCTGGGGCACAGCACCCCAAGGAAAACTCTGCAAATGGAACAGGACGTCCAACAGCTGGAGAGAAGGTCTGGAAACAGTGACTTCCCAAAGGAAAGGGAAGAGTAATCATGAAGCACCAGGCTAAACTGTTTTACTCTTAGTGACAGAAGACTACATAAAAGAGAAATTCAAGAAATACTAATGTGGTTTCCAGGGACCTAGAGATGGAGAAAAATGGAGAAGTCTTCAGGACCCACTAACAGGGGACCACACCTGAGCCAGTTCATGTTCTGCCTGAGTGGAAAGGATTTGTCACCTCCCTCCTGGAAAGCCTTACTCCAAAACCAAGAAAAGTCTCTGTATTACACCTGAGGGGATAGCAGAGCCAAGTTCTCAGAGATGCCCAGGCCAACACTGCCAGGTGGAACATGGGTCTGGTGGCCCTGTACAGTCTGTCCTATGGGAGAAATCTCCGTGCAAGCTGTCAACACAGATGCAGTTTCTGCCTCTCACCAGCAGCAGGAGCTGGAAACCTGCCTGCAGAAAGGTACCGACCCCATAGATCAAGCACTGACCAGGCACTGAGAACCTGGAGACAAACGCAGGAAGCTGATCACAGACAGAGGATGAACCAGGCAGTCAGCCACAGGACTTTAACCCTTAGCACAGACACCGTCCCCATGCCAGGGGCTTTGTGGTCCCTCTGGTACCACCTGCCCCCTTCTGACACCTCAAGGTGCTGCACGTTAAGCCTTGGAGGGATCTGAGGGAGGCTTCAGGAGGTGCACAGATCATTGGCTCCAGTGCACTTTACTCAGGCGGTGGCACAGTGTCCTGAGTGAGATCCTCCTCCTTTTACCAAAGGGTCAGTACACAGCACTCAGCTGACTCTTGAGGTCTCTGCTCCTGCAGGGTTACCCACATGTCCAGAAATATCCATTTATTTCATTCCACTTCTCCATCAACACACAGCAAATAGGAACCAAACTTCCCACCTCAGCCCCTTTGGTTTTACATCCTTTCCATCTCACTCCTGCTCTGCAGCAGCCACTCTCACCTCAAGGATGGGAAAGGAGGAAAAGGGTAAAGCAAGGAGGAAACAATCATCGTCTTTGTGATCAGCCAGGTCCAGAAGCCACTTGACCCAGAGAGATCAGAGTTCCCCCTACAACAATGGGTGAGGCTGGGAAGCAAATCAAGCAGGCTGGATGATTTTTGGCAGAGAGAGAACAGTAGGAGTGGTACAGACCTCTTCCTCCTCAATGCGAGCAGGTTCAATCAGCAGATTATTGGCTTGATCAAACGACACCCCCTGTTAGGACAGGAACCAGCAAAGAGGCATGCGGATTAGTGGAGCATCAACCAAACCCGCCACCACGACCACCACCANCAGCTCCCGGAGCCACTCCTGACCACCACAGCTCCAGAGCTGATCCAGCTCCCGGAGCCACTCCTGACCACCACAGCTCTGGAGCTGAACCCACTCACAGAGCCATTCCTGACCACCACAGCTCCAGAGCTGAACCCACTCATGGAGCCACTCCTGACCACCACAGCTCCAGAGTTGAACCCACTCCTGACCACCACAGCGCCAGAGCTGAACCCACTCCCGGATTCACTCCTGACCACCACAGCTCTGGATCTGAACCCGCTCACGGAGCCATTCCAGCCCCCACAGCTCCAAAACTAACCCCTCAGCACCAGAGCAGCCCCCACTCCTGCTCACCACCTGACCACCACCAGGACTGCTCATGGGCTCCCGGAGTGCCCAGTGCCAGCACACTCCTGCCAAGGGGCACCCCTAAGGCCAGGTTTTGTCCATGCTGGCACCCTGAGGCCATGACCCCTGAGCTGACCACCACTAGCTGACCTCACCCCCTCCATGCCAGGTCACTCCAGGAAAAAGGAAGATTTAAACACAGGAGAAGGCACCGAGGAGCCTGTGGTGCCACAAGCTGCTGCCCAGGAATGAGCAGTCACAAACACAACTGCACCAATCCCTTTCTCTGGTGAAAAAGTACATTCTGACAGGCACCTGGGATCCTGCTCCCAAGCACAGGAAACCTCAGGATTTCTTCTGAAAACCACCTGCCCTTGCAACAAAACCCTCTGGTTTTAGGATTCGGCCTCCTGCACAGTCTGTCCTGCCTCCTCCTTCAATGCACCTCTTGCACAAGCCTCCCTGCACAGGGACACTGCTCCTGGAATGCAGCTCAGGAGGCAGCTGATAAATGTCTTCATGGAGCAGGCATCCAACCCAGCCCCACAGAAAGGAGACCTAAGTCCCAGGCAGAAAGTTTAGCTGACAACCAGGGCAATTTCTGACAGGTACCCCACCCCTGAGCAGACATCATCACAGGCTCTGCCAGTGGGTCAGTGCCTCCTCAGCTCTGAGTCCCCAGCTAAAATAATGTTTTCAGGTAAGGGCATTCCCAAGTATGGTAGGTCTTGGATGATAGGGACTTGGAACAGCTTCAAACATTCCTTCTGAGGAACTTCACCAACAATGGGAAAACTGCATGCCTCATCCCTGGGGAGCACAGGATGAGCTACACTGGTTCCAGCAGAGGAAGGCAAGCATCCTCTGAGGGAAAGGCTACACAGCCAAGGGAGGGAAAGAACCTTTCCCTGGGCAGCCTGAGCTCCAGCAGGGATGGGAATGATCCTGGCACCCTGGAGCATACACAGTTACAGCAGAAGCAGGTTTTACTCCAGCACCTTCCACATCCAGAGGCCCACATCTCACAGGTGAGATTTGCTGATGTCAGACTGTGATGGAGACTCAGCCACATCCTGACCTCCACCCACCAAATACAACTAAAAATCCTCAAACCAGCCTGGCTGAGAATTGGGTTGATCTCATGAAGTGTCCCTCATCCATATATTCCCATTCCATTGAGAGGAACTTCCTCAAGCAGGAACCTCCCTAACCAAAAGTGGTGGTTCAGCTGAAGAGAGCCAAGGATCCCCTATCTCTCAAGCCCCAGTAAAACCAGTAAGGCCAAAACTCCAGAGCACAAGCTCCCTGAAATCTCAATGCACCCTCCATCAGGCTGTGTCTGGGTGGAAGCACAGGGAGGGGCACACTCCTGGCTGCACTTACATGCTCCAGGAAGCACTGTGCCAACAAGTGTCAGTGGCCCAAATGCCAAAGATTGAATCCACCCAGAGATAAAGCTCATCCTCCTGTGAACCAGCAGCAACAACCAGCAAGTGAGGAGGAGGCTGGAAGGAACAGCAGTGAGGAGACAGAGAACTGTTCCTGCAGCACAGGGAACAGCACATGGAATGGGGATGGTGCAAGGGCCTGGATACAGTGGAGGTGTCAGACACAGCAACATGGCACAGCTCTTTGACAAACCCTATGAGCCCCCAAGGACCTTCAGCTCTCCCACCCCCAGCACATCCTGAAGCACTGCAGCCTCCTGCCAGTGGTTTCATCAGTACCACATCAACCTGGCTGCTTGGTCACAGGAGCAGAGGGCAGGTCTGCACCCCTCTGGCCTTCCCCCGCCCCACAAGACCTTACCTTCACTGATGGCTGAGCAGACAAAGCTCCATTCTTTATGTCATCCTCATCCCACGCTTCCTCCCGATCCTCAGGCTCTGTGTTATTATTGCAGACTCCCAACTCCTCTTCCTCTTTGGGGACCCCATCACTGTTCAGCCCCTGCAGAAGTGCCACCACTGCCTCTGGCTTGGGCAGCTTAGTGATCTTGAAGTGTTTCTTGTAATGGGGTGTGTCCTTGCGAATAAGCCTCTGCTTCTCCACTGGGAACGGTCGCTCTTCATCCTCATCCTCATCCTCACTCCGTATCAGCGTGTCCTCAGCGAAGTGTACAGTGGGCTGTGACAGCAAAGCCGCAGACATGCCCTGAGCCTCATAGAACAGAGGAACCTCCTGACCCTGCAACCCTTCTCCCAGCACAGGCAGAGCCAGTGTCACTGCTTGTGTGCAGAATCAGGAAAATGCAGGAATGTATTACCATTTCCCCATCCTCACCTTTTTCCATAACCCCCAGACATGCTTCTGTCAGCTCCAGGGATGGAGGGCATTCAAACCTGTCACTTGCCCAAATTTTCCCACAGCCTGCCTGGCTCCCACCCTGTCCACCCCAGTCTCTCACGAGTGCAGCTCCCACAAGCTGCCTCAGTCTCTGCCTGCCCTGCCTTCCACAGCCTGGATCTGCCTCCAGTGATGCCCAAATCCCACATCCATTTGCGGATGGGATTTGGATGGGATTTGGATATACATCTGTTTCCCACTTCCTCTGAAACTTCCAAGTCCTTCCACTTTTTCTCATGACCCTGCTGTAGTTCGCAGGCTCCTACCTCATTGTATTCCACTTCCACATCTTCCTCCTCCTGGTCAGCAGCTTCTTTGCGCTCCTCTTCCGCTCTGGGCTTCGCCTCCTTCTCCAGCTCCCGCACGTCGGGCACCTGCCCGTTGGGCCAGCCCCGATCCCTCTCCTCTGCCCTGCAGTCCGCAGAGGCGGTGCTGGTGGACAGGTGGGAGTCCTCGCTGCGATTCGATGTGGCACTCAGCCTCTTCTCCTGAGAAAATGGTTGTGATGGTCAGGATGGAACCCAGAACAGCAGATGGAGCCACGCAGTGTGCCTGGTGTGAGGTGTGAACAGCCCAGCACCAACAGAACCAGCTTTGCCTCAGGTTGCCCACAGCTACCCCTCCTGAGCTTCCTCCATGTGACCTGGGTCCTCCCTGTTCCACCTCCCATGTAAGCATTTATTCTCAGCCTCCCACCAGGGCAGCAAGGTGCCTCCTCCAAGTGCTCTATTCCCATCATTCTTTACTGGGAATATCAGAGCCTTCTCTTCCCCTCCCTGTGCTATGATAAAACTGGTACCGACACACACAACTCCCCTTTCACTGTTCCCTGTCTCCTGGTTCCATCTCCTGCTCTATTTCACAGGCTGCCCATGATACCTCAAGGCAGATTCTCAACCTTCCCAGGCAATCCATTCTCAGTCCCTCCCAATCCTTCCCAAAAGTCAGTCCTTTCTACCTCCCCATTTCCCACATATGCTGCACGTTCCTAGTGGAAAATGTCTGTGCCCCTGGCATGGAGGTGGAACTCAGTGGTCTGTAAGATTCCTTCCAACCCAAACCATTCCATGATCCCATGTTCTCTATGGTTACCTATTCCCCAGTGCCCAGCACTCACTTCTGAGTTGGGAGAGGTCAGGCTGACATCGGCCTTTGCGGCGTTCACCTCGTTGCGCCGAACTTCAATCACCTTCTTCATCACCTTCAGCTCACTGGGGTGAGGGGTGGCTCGGCGCTGCAGGCCCTGACAAAGTGAAACCCTCAGGAAGGGGATTCCAGCCCTGGCAGCACGTGCCAGGCCTTGGGAATGAGCCTCTGCCAGTAACTAACACCTTTATCAGAGAGCCAGAGCCCCAAGGGGATGCAACCAACTCATCCTGCTGCAGGATCTGCTCCAGGTCTTACACAGCCTGCAGCCAGGAGGGGGAAAGAACAGAGGCAGGGAACACTGAGAGCTCTCTCTGGACCTCATCCTGCTCTCCAGCTGATAGAGGGTTTGGGAAGAATGATAGGAAGTTTAAAATGGTGTTTCAAGCTAAGTAAACAAAAAACTGTCAACACAAACTCCTCCAGAACACAGATGAGAAATCTTGGGATATCTTCCTAATTCCTCTGGAGTTACTTAACAGGTCTGCCAAGCCCAAATGCACCAGAATTGGTGCTGCTTAGTGAGTTCCATCCCAAGTAAGGAGTCAAGAAAATCAGCATTCTAAAACTAGTAACGATGTTAAAAACAATTAAAAACCCCCCAAACCTCCCAATGCCAGCAGCACACACACACTGCCACGACAGCTGCAAACATCATTCATTAGAAGGATTCAGATCTCAAGGATGGCTTTCCATAAAATAAAAAGGAAAAAAATCCTGAAAGAGACTGAAATCATCAGAGCACTTGCTGAAAACTTCTATCCTGGCCTTTGCATCTGCACTGAAAGCACAATGATCTCTTGCAGGTTTTGAGGCTGCCTACAGTGTTTAGTACTTACTTTACCAACAGGACACTGCACAGCATGGGCTGCACTGGCTCCATGCCTGGAGAGATGGGGGTGGCCTGGGTTTGGCTGGGCAGCCTTTCCCCATGATGGGAGTGAGCTAAAACCCTGTCCTGACAGTGCTCTGTTGGGATCTCTGGACATTTCGAGAGTTCCCTGGGCACTTTAGTGCTCCACTCCCAAGGAAGAACCTCAAGATACGACTGCACCACGGCTCCCAGGGAGTTCATTCCTTTCACTCCTGCTTGGCTCCTCAGGGCACCAAACGGCCTTCAGACCATGGAAATCCTGCACACGCCTACAGCAGTGTCACAGGTGAAACACGGACACCACAGTGGCTCCCCATCTTCAGAAAGCTTGGCTTGTCCCTGTGCTTCCACAGGGAGCCAACAAGCTGCCAGGAATTTCTTACTCGTCTCTCAGCTCCGGACTCCTCGTCATCATCTCCTTTAGGTTCATCCAGGAACTGGATCACGCTGACTCTGTTTAAGTTGGTGTCTGTCCAGCTCTCATCCACGCTGTTCTGCAGGAGGTTCTCTGGGAAGAAAGAGAACACAGTGGGAGCTCCTTTTGGGAAGAGCAGGGTTGTAGACTTAGTTGGAAGCCAGTTCTCATCCCATTAGGGCACTTCCATTGTATCTGCCCATGGCATCAGAGGCCTTGAGGACAAAGGTTGTGGCCTCAACATCCTGTCACCTTCTGTACACCTCCCACTAGACCTACAGCAGCCTCTACAGACGTGTCTGATGCTGCAGCTCTAAGCACTCCTTACCCAAGAAGTACAGAAAATGGTAGAACTAAGGCAGGAATACCATGCTGACAGGACAATGAAAATTAACTGCTTGGTCAGTAGATCCAAGGAGAACACTCAAAGATAAGGCTGCAGCTTCTTCCTTATCACCTGGCAGAAAGCAATTCCTCAGTTTTAACAATCACTGCCTGGGAAAGCTGTCCCAGCCATACAAGAGCCTGGATCTGCTACAGGAAACACAGTAAGGGACAGTCCAACCCAGCAGAGAAGGTTCAAGGCCTCAGCCCCCTCCTGAGCACAAGGCTCTGCAGCCAGTGCTTGTGATGTAGGCTCTTACCCAGGCTGGGAGAGGGCTGCTGGGGGAGCAGGTAGCAAGTGAGAACTTTTTCTCCTGTCTTTTCATCATCCTCGGTCTGGAATTTCAGCATGGGCTGGGACTGGTTTTCTGCCAACCACAGGGCTTTCAGATTAAGATTTGTCAAAGCAAAGGGCAAATTCTGCAGCCTGCAAAAGAGAAGAACAAACTGCTTGTTAAACTTACCCGGTCAGGAAGGAGCTTCACCTCAGCTCCAGACTGCCCCACCTGAACGGAGAGGGACAGAGCCGAGCTGCTGTGGATCCCTCAGTCCCACACCACTGGAACAGCTGATTTATCCTTGGCTGGGGACTGGGCTCCAGTAACCCATCCTCACCAGCCTTTAGCAGAGGACCCCTCCAACAGTGTAGAGGGGTTTAGAAACAGAAAAATGATGCTCTCACAGACCAGTGTATAGAATGTTCCCCACAGAACCTCTGGTCAGCTTCCAACTGCTGACCAAATTCCAAAAATACCAACCCCAGCAAACAGAACTACAGGACCTTTCAGAACAGCCCCCAGGCACCTTCACACCACGAACGAGGCTTTGGCACCAATCACTGAGGACTAATGACACAAACCCACAAAATCTGCAGGAAGGAAAGGAAGCCAGTGGCCAGGGATTTCCCCTGGTCTCTATTTCATACATGACAAAATGCCCTCACACTTCTGCCTTACCTCTACCCTGTGTTTGTGGGACACAGAGAAGGGATTCACAGGCAAAGCTCAAGCCTTCAGAAACCAGCCCGGGCTTTTCCACGCCGTCGTGGATCCAAGGATCCACACAGATCCAGCATCTCCCCCACAGCGTGTGCACCTTCCTGCTGCTCACCTGTTCCCAGCCACATCCAGGACATGGAGCTCCGTGGTGTTGGCCAGCTCGGGGGGCAGCAGGGCCAGGCGGTTGTCCCGCAAGGACAGGACGTTGAGGTTGGCACAGCCTCCAATCTCTGCTGGCAGCGCCGTCAGCCGGTTCCGGTCCACGTTCAGGTTCGTCAGCTTGGACAGCTTGCCCAGGGACTTGGGCAAGGCCTGGGGAGGACTCGAGTCAGTGGTTGCAAGAGCAGCACAGGTAAAAGGCACAAAGCCCTCGGTCTGGGGAACGAGCTGCCCTCTGTCCCCACAGATGCAGTGGGAATAACATTCCTCGGAACATCTTTGGGACAGGTTTTCCCTCGGGCTCACAGACTGAGCCAACTCTTCCCCTCAACACCGCACAGCACACTCCAACCACCACTAGTCAAGACTCTGCTTCTTGTTTATCTGCCCATTCCCAACCCTTATGTTTTACCAATCAAATCACAGGCAGTTTGGAGCAGGGCCATTTCCAATCATGCTACCCCAAAGCCCTCACCAATGCAGCCTGGGATGTGATCTTGCACCTGTCAGCCGGGATGGTCTTTGGGATGGGCAATCCCAGCATCCCTGCTACCACAGAGAATATTTTAGGGAAAAAAAAACAGTGAGAGAAAGCAGCTTCCAAACATTTGTAAACTTGGTGAAACTCTGGAAGCAGCTGGAGCATTCTCAGGAATTCAGCTCAGAGGGCAGAAGATGCAAAGGGATCCCTGGCAGCTGGCTGAGCATGGGAGAGGCAGGTGGCTGCTGAGTACTCACTGTCAGCATGTTCTCAGTCAGGATGAGCTCAGACAGATTTTCACAGTCCCCAATTGATTCTGTCACATCTGTCAGCCGGTTCTGGTCCACCTTGAGGATGGAGAGCTGCTTCAGCTGACCTGGCCAGGGTGACAAGTTAGGTGTGAGCTGTGCCAGAGAGAAGGATGCTGTTCTACACTCACCAGACTGTAATCCCATCAAGGATCCCATAACCCAACCACTCTGCCATTCTTTCCACCGGGCCTGTTCACAGGCCTCACACACGCCTGACGCAGATGAAGCACCTGAACTCTCCTGCAGAGTTCTGCTCACCTGCATCACCCACTCCTTCCGCTCTCCATGACTGTGCCTATGTCCAGGAATCTCCAGTTCCCTGCCACAGACACTTTCCTGCAGCTCCTCCAGGAGAAATTCCCATCCCACAATACTCACCGATCCCATCCGGAATGCATTCCAGCAGGTTCTGGGACAGCAGCAAGTCCGTCAGAGCCACCAGCCCACTGACCTCGTTGGGCAGCTGCTCCAGCTTGTTCTCAGACACATCCAGACAGACCAGGCGGCGGAGGTTGCCCAGCTCCTGCATCAGAGAGGAGAGCCCATGGCTCGAGGGCACAGCTGGGGCAGGGGCAGAGGGGTGAAGGTGCCCAGCAGACACTCACCGGCGGCAGCGCCGAGAGCTGGTTCCGGTCCAGCCACAGCTCGCGCAGGTTTGGGAGCGCACCCAGAGTGTCCGGCTGTAGGAGACAGGACAGTGATGGCATCAGTGCCTTCCACAGGGAGAAGCTGCTCGAGGATGCTGCAGATGCACCACTCTGCAAAGCCAGGCACTGTTCTGCCTCTCACGCTTCCCAGGACCATCCATGGATCATTCCAAGCCAGCAGCACACATGTCTGGGAATGCCTGGGATGGCCACTGGCTGCAGGAGGCCCAATGGGACACACAGAAGGCAACAGCAGGCAAAGCAAGAACTAAGCCTGCAGCACAATTCTGATGGACAGCAGCTGAGGGAGCTGGGGCAAAACGGGGCTCAGGGGGGACCTTCTGGCTTTCTGCAACTCCCTGACAGGAAGATGGAGCCAGGTGGGGGTCGGGCTCTGCTCTCAGGGAATAAGGGACAAGACAAAGGGAAATGGCTTCAAGTTGTGCCAGGGGAGGTTTAGGTTGGATATTGGGAAAATTCCCCAGAAAGGACTGTCCAGCCCTGGCACAGCTGCCCTGGGCAAGGCTGGAGTCCCCACCCCTGGTGTGACTTAACAGCCGTGTGGATGTGGCACCTGGGGACACGGGTTAGTGGTGGTCTTGGCAGTGCTGGGGGAGTGGTTGGACTCAATGGTCTCAGATGGTTTTTCCAACTGAAATGATTCCAGGGGGCTGGAAATTCTGGCCTTACAGAAGAAAAGCATCTTCCTCCTCTGAGACATTTGGGAATCACTGGCCAACTCAACATGACCCAGTGGCACCATCAGCTGTGACAGACATGTTCACATCCCACAACCCCCCCAGGCAATCAGCATTTGGAGTTTGCTCCACTGGAGCACGGCTCAAGTGTCACACGTCTGTTCTCTCAGGTGAGTTCAGCCTGTGCACAGCTAAGCTGCACAAACCTTTTTGCCTCCCAATTTTGATGGCTTTCTGCCAAAACCCATTCCAGAACACAACGAGTAAGATCCAGTAATAGCTTAATCCACAGCTGCAGAGTTACAGAATATCACTGGATGTCCCCAGATGCCCAGACAACCTGAATTCTGAGACTGTGCCCTTGCTCTCCACATGCTGAGTCCTCCATGGAGAGAGTCCCCACACTGGGCTACCCTTTACTGCCATGGACAACACGGAATGGCCCAGCACTCTGGGGGGCAGAAATCATATTAGAAAGGAGAAAGGCAGGAAGCTGGATGAGAAGAAAAACAGCTGGGGGCAGTGCAGGACAGAGAAGGGAAGCACCAGAGTTTTGCTGAAAAGGAAAGCTCCTTGGCAGCCAGGAAGAATTACCATCCCAGAGCCTGGAAAGGACAGAGCAGGTGGTGTGAGAGGCCAGCAGGAAACAAGACACAAGGGCTGACACATGAAGAGGAAATTCACCAGGGAATGATGACTGAGCCATGCTGGTTAGATCAAAATCTCCCCAAATAACCTGAGGGCCTATTTCTTTGCATTTCAAGTGGAAACCCACTTGCTTGCACTGAGGTGCAGGATCTGCCCCTACCAACCACCCAAACTCCCTCCCCACCAGCCCTCACCTACCAGTACTTCCAGGTCATTGCCACCGAGATCCAACTGCTCTAACTTGACAAGGAAGGAGAGTGAACTGCAAGGCACAGGGGACAGAGAGATAAAACAAGAAATAAAGAGCGGGAGGTTAGCATCTGGGACACACATTGCACAAATCACATGAACTCTCATAACTCCTAAAGCAGGTGGGGCAATCCTGACCTTTCTCACGGTCCCTCTGAGCCCAACAGTTTATAGAGCTGGTCCCTTCCCCAAGCCAGACCACTCGCCCCAGGGAATCAGGTTCAGAGGCACCAGCAGTCCCAGTTCCACTGGTACCAGTTTGCCTTCTCCCCTCCCACCATAACGTACTCTGATGAAAACCATAACAGATGACCAGCCACACCTTCGAACCACTGCCTGTTCTGCAGCAAGGACAGGGTTCTGGGCACAGACTGACAGGCAACAGGAGGTACTCAGCAGAGGACAAGACACATGTGGGGGGCAAGGGGAGCACAGCTGCAGGGACAAGGACAAATGATAAATTCAACAGCCTCAGTTTCCCCAAATGGGATGCTCATGCTACTGCAGAGGAAGGGAAGACAAGAAGGGCCTGATGTCTCAGGTGAGGTGACAGCATACAGACAGAAGCTCACTATGAAGACACTGCACAGGACCCACAGCCTGTCCCACCCGTGGCCCACAGACATGCCCCAAGCACCCCAAACACCACACCTGGGGATGGACAAGGCCTGCAGTCCCACAAAGCCAGGGTGGGTTCTCATTACATGGTCCAGGTGCTCATTTGTCCTCACACCTGAGTCTGACCCAACAGCTCCAACTTCACCTCCCCAGAGAACAGCTGCCCCTCACTGTGTGCCAGGGGGAAACTGCCAGCCCTGCCCACTCCCCCAGCAGGGAACAGCTTTATCCTCTGCTTAAGGAACTGTCCCAGCACAGAAATCCCTGTATTTCTCTGGAAACGGGTCCACCTCTCAATGCCACCCAAACCAAGGCCATTGGGGGCTGCAATAAAAGGGAGCTGTCTTGTCTGGGCCAGGCTGCAAAAACATTTGGGTTATGCAGGAAAATTAACTTCCTACTGCATGCAGTGTTGGATTTTGAGATAAACACCAGGAAAGGTTTATCAACAGTTTCATCCAAAGGATCCTGTTGCACAACACTCCTTCACCAGGAATGTACATCAGCTCTGACTCCTCTGAAGGTGATGTAGCCTTGACTGTCGCTTTGCACCTTCACAGCTTGAATTCCCAAAATAGGAACACGTGAGCTGTGGAATCCACACTGATGATGTCTGGCAAAAGGCTCCAGTATAGATCACCCTCCACTATTCCATAAGAACACACGAGGGCTGCCCTTCCCCAGTCTCTGGCTGTGTCCCATCTGCATGGGAGAGATGACGGGTGACCACCAGCTGAACCGTTTCAGAACCCAGTCCATATCTGAAGACTGACCAATGAAACAGAATTTTGGCAAACAAAGGTCACTGCAAGCTGACCTTTCAAGAAGCTCAAAACCAAAAAGATACCAAAAGGACACCAGTGCGTTATGCTGTCCCAAATTCTCAGCGTTGAAGCCCACCTACCCACTGGGCTCAGGAACCTTGGAAACAAAGCACCGGACATTTCTTGCTAAAGTCCTTCTCCTCTTTGGCAAGGTCACCTGGTCTCATTTAGAGCTGTTCTTATGCACCAAGTGCAGCTGGAGTGAGCACCAGAGCCTTAGGCAGAGAACCCAACAGCATCACTGAAATGGTTCTGGCCATGGACTGCCATCTTGTATTTGACTGACAGACCTGATCAGAATTGCCTTGGCCTTCAAGATCCATCTTCTGCTTTTGGAAATCATCCCAAAATAGAATTTGGGGAATTGGGGAAAGATGAAAAGAAGCTAGACTTGCATTACAGAATGAGTGTCAAGCCTGGATTAGCCTTCCAGTGAAAAACACCAAAACCTCATAGCACACTACAAGCATCCTGCTGGACAGCACCCGGATCTACCAAAGGGCAAATGGGAGCACTGGGCACGAGAGATCTCCACAAAAACCCAAGGTGTGTGGTCACAGACTGAATTCTCAAGACTCCAGAGACTTGCTGGTTCTGAGACGGTGAAATGCCCTTGGGACTATCTTCACTGCAGTTTGAAAGCCCCATCTTGGATGTAGCTACTGCACCTCTTTGCTGACATGGTGTAACCCAGCAGAGGTCCCTGCCTGTATGAACACCCAGCCACAGCAACAGACAGAACAGCAGCCCAACACCAGGACCCAAACTCCTCCTGCTGCCAGTTCTCAGCCTGGAATAAGTGTTCAAGGACAGGCTGGATGAGGCTTGGAGCAACCTGGTCTAGTGGAAGGAGTCCCTGCCCATGGTAATGGGCTGGAACATGATGAGCTTAAATGTCCCATCCAACCCAGACCATCCTGGGATTCTGTGATAAGGAGCTTTAACTCTGCTATTGTCCTCTTTGGTGATATTCCACATGGGACCATCTCAGCTGGCCCCCTTCTATCACCTTTCAGTGACAGGGTCACTGCTGTGCAGAAGAGATCTGCTGACTGCCAGACTATGATTCTGATCTGTGCTTCCACAGGGCGTAACCATGGGGGGAAAGTGCCAGCAGACAAGCTGAGTTCCTGCCAGGAACAGTAAGAGAGTTCTGAGGACAGGTGACAACAGCTGCATGCATCACACCTTCACTGAGGAGTTCACATGGAGCCAAAACAACTGCTGCTCAAAAAGGAGCTGGGCAGAATCCCTTCCAGTGATGTCCAAGGAAAGCTGGGGGAATCATCAGTGGGATGGATAAGCAGGCAGGAAACAAGCTGACAGAGCTGATGTAGGGTAGAGAATTCAACAAACCCTGATGGGCCAAAGCAAAGACCAAAGTACCCACTGGACAGTTCTCCATGTCCATCCACCTGAGAGCGTCACCTCCACCAACCACGTTCCCTGCCAGGAACTCACCCCTGTCCCTAACTCCAAAACGTGTCACCACACTTACCTCTTCTCCCTTGCTGGCTTATGTTTTGTCTGCTGCAGGGAAGGCAGTTATCCCATCCAGAACAACCAGGAGGGATATCCAACACAACAGATGCCAGAAGCAAAATATACCCCTCAGCTGTATCCTGTTGCTCTTCAAATCCTGAACCTCACTGTGCACAGAGCTCCTCCTACATCCCCATCCACACAGGTTTCTCTTTCTTTCCAAAATAATCCATTGTCTGCTCCACCTCTTCAGGAAAAATGGCTCTCACTATTTCCAGCAGCTTTTCTGGGGAACCCTGTCTGTTCCAAACCAGTCCTTACACAGAGGCTGCTCTCCAGCCCTGTACCATCCTCTCTCTCCTCGACCCAGTTTATGGAAATCCAGCAAGATGCAGCCTATTATGCCCAGCCTGAGCCCTCCCAAGCCTGCCTGCCTGCACTAGTCCCTGAGGAAGCAGCAAGAATGATCAGGCAGGGGACTCTTACAGCCCCCAGACAGACACTCACGTGGGGAGAGTCTTTAGCAGGTTCTCACGTAGCTCCAAAGTCACCAGGTTTGCCAAACTGCAAGAGAAAAGGGAGCAAGAAAGCCAGGTTCACTGGACAGGGCTTCAGGGATACAAGGAGCTGCTCATCTCCCTTCCCTTGGAACCACCCCTCATGTCCTGTGCAATGCATGAATGTGCACACATGGATGGAGATGGGGGAACAAAAACAACACGGCTGTAAATGGCTTTGGTGGAGGTGAGTGCTTGCTGCAGTCACAAGGAACAACACCATGCCCAAACTCAGGACAAGGAACACGCTGTCACAACAGGACCATCTGCCCTAAAAGGTAAAACCCCTCACATGTGGAAAGCCAAACCCCACGGGAGAGGCACTGCACCCCATGGGGCCATTTGCCAGCAGCATAAATCATTCCAACGCCCTCAGGCAGCCCACACCTGCTTGGAAAGGGGTAAATGGGCACTCAGAACAGAGGGAGAGACAGGATCTGAGAAGACTGGATCAATCCTTGCTGCACCACGAACCACAGCAGGAGAAGCAGCTGGGACCAGGACAGGAACCTTTGTAGGAAGGTCTTTTAACAAACCAAGAGGTGCTCACACAGCACTGTCAGCACCAGGGCAAAGGTGCACCCGGGTTGTCCCTCCGGGTCCTGCCACTGTCCCCACCCCACCAGCAAGGTGTCCCCATCCCAGCCCCCTCCCTGCTGCCAGAACAGGGCCATACTCACTTCCCAATGTCAGTGGGGAGGCTCTGCAGGGACACGTCGTTCAAGGCCAAATGGCCCAGGCTTCGGAGCTGGGTGAAGCCCTCAGGAAGCCTGTGAGAACATGAACAAAACTCCATTAATCCTGTGTACCAAGCACAGACATTTAAATCCCACCAAAACCAGTCTTATCCCAATTGGCATTAACATATGGAAAGAAGAACAGGAACCATCACCAACCCTGACTGCTGATACAGGACAAGTTCTGTTTCCAAGACCACAAAACCCCCTTGCACCAGACATTGCCTGTCCAGGTTTGCAAACCCAGCTCTGCAGTACCTGAGCACAAATCCCAGACTAAACCAAGCCATGGGATCACTTACACTTGGAAAAAGGGAGGGCTCCCAAGCATTCCAAGTGCCCAACAAAGGATATCCCTGCAGATGACACTGCAGCATTCCCCAGGAGCAAGCACCATCACAACAGACCCAAGGTGGGACAGAATAGGGAAAAACCTTGAAGGAGGAAATTCCTTTGCTTCCACAGGCAGCTCGTAGAGCCCCCTGACCACCCTCCACCAACTCATCTGAACCCCGAGCCAGAAGAAGACTCTGACAAACAATGCCCAGTGCAGAAGTGCTGGTCACTCCTGTGGTACAGGGATTGTCACTGACAGAGAAGCTCATCCCACCCCAGCAGTGCCCAGGACCAGGAGAGGGAGCAGAACTAAATGTGCCTAAATCCTGGACAGCACCTGCCCTGAGCAAAGGGCAGTGGACACCTGGGGCCAGACTGGCACCTGCAGGGACCCCAGCAGCAAGACAACAGTGCCTGGAAACGTGGCTCACCAAGGCAGGGGAGCCACACTGAATTCCAGGATTATGTATTTAAAGCTCCAGAGGCAGAGTACTGAAAGACAAGTCAGAGATTCCTACTTGGGCACAGCTCGGGGCACTGAGGTAAGGGGGAAACAACCAAACACGGGGTTCAAAGGATGGTTGTCCTCAGTTCTGAATAAGAGAGAGGTGGAAAAGGGACTGAGAGGGGGCAACAAGGGCTGAGAGTGGGGCCCAAAAGGGGCTCTGGGGGGCAGAGCATGGCATGCAGGCTTTTTCTTCTCTGCAGCACAAGCCCACATCCGTTCTGGTTTGTGACCAGTGCAAAGGGAGCAGCAAACTCATTGCAAGAGGACAGAAGTCCCCACTGCTGACACCAGTACAACTAAATGCTCATCATTCCCAGCCACAGGCTCTGAGGATGGAGCACACGCCAGCTCCTCCTGACACCAAGCGTTCCACCTGCCAGGAGAGCAGACACCTGCAGCTTTGGAAGAAGCAGGGCCATCCCAGGCCTTGGCTTCACAGGGAGGCAATTACAACATGAAGGTCAGAGAAAGCCAGGGATTCAACTTCAGTTCTCCTTCTCAGCTGGACTAATCAGCCTTCCTACCTGGAGAGAGGATTCCCACTGAAGTCTGCGATTTCCAGGGATTTGCAGAATTTGATGCTTTCAGGAATTTCTGGAATGTCTGGAAAAAATAGGTGAAAGAACAAAAGAGGCTTGAGAAAATGGGACAGCAGGTAGTGGTGACAGCCTCAGACGTGTAAGACAACCCCACTGTCACAGCTCAGGGACTGCTCCACAGGATGAGGACAGGCACTGCTTCTCCCGAGCACGAGGGCACAGGGAGCACTGCAGGGCCTGGGCACCTGCTCCTGCCCAGCTGGGGCCTTACCATTGCGGGAGATGTCCAGCTCCACCAGCTGCATGAAGTTGGCCACCTCGGGGGGAAGCCTCTGGATCTCATTGTCGCTCAGGCCCAGCTTGCGCAGGTTCAGAAGCCTGAAGAAAGGCTGTGACAGAAGCCACACGACGGGATCAGCAGCGGTTCTGGGGGAAACCCACCTCCTCATCTCAGGAGAAGCCCGAGCACCCACCCGTGAGGCACCTGCCTGCTCCCACCACCCCCACCCCAGCCAGGCCCTCACGGGGCAGTCGCTGTAGAAATCAGAATCCCCATGAAGGGATGAGGGTGAAAGAAAAAAGGCATAAATGAGTTTAGCTTGATCATTCATTTAGTATCTGTCACCCCACTGCTATCCTCCCTCCTGTGTAGGACACAAACTAAGCACTCCTTGTTTCCTACAGCACCAGGTCACCTCAGGCTCTGAGCTCCAGCACCACGGGGAAGTTACTCCAAGGCAGCTTGCAGCAGACACTGAGTTTGTGAGTCAGCTCCAGAAGGGCCAACAAAGGAGAAACACGAGGAGACTCCCAGTCCAAAGCGCTGCCCCTGCTTCACACACATCTGGCTGTACAGGATGCTTGGTCAGGACATCAGTGGCAGGTCCCCACACCATCAGGGACAGTGTTTGTGCCCCTTGTGCCGGGTGGAAAAGGCGCAGGTGAGCTGTCAGCACAGCCCCAAGTAACACAGAACTAGAGAAGGCACGAAAATTCTTTTCTAGAAACACCACAGCCATAGGAATGGTGACTGGAAGGGCCCTCACAACACTCAGCTTTTTCACACACCCCTTGGGGCTCCCAGAAGTCCATCAGCTGCAAATGGCAAATTCCAGGATCCAGCAATCACTCCTCCAAGACACCACCAGCCCCAGCAAGTTTACTAAACACAATGTACTGTAATTATCCACTGACCAAATACTGCAGCTGAATCTAACCACTGCCAGAGGTCAGATCCTGGACAGGATGGGAACCGGGGCTGGGGTGTTTGCTGCATTTCCTGGACTGTTTTGGAGTACTGGGAACAACAAACAACAATGCAGGGCCACTGCAGAAAATGTTCAGAAGTGACTGAGAACAAACTCAGGTCTGTGCCGTGACATGCAGAGGCCATTCCTAAATTACATCACTCTGTGTTTGTCCAAGGCAGAGGCAGGGAGGGGGTCACAGCAGCACAGGAGAGGCAATCCTGGGATCATTCACAAGGTCACAAAACAGCCAAAGTCGCAGCTCTCAGTGCAGTGAACACTGAGAGGGATCAAACCAGAGTGACCTCTGAACCTCCCTCCTCAGGTGCCTTTCCAGGCATCCACCTGCATAAGAGCTGCTGGGACAGACCTCCCCAGGGACACCTGCAGGGCACCTTCAGGTGTGGGGCACCTTCAGGACCCCCACAACACTGCCAAAAACGAGAGCACAGAGCGGGCAAGGGAGGGCAGTGGATGAAAAGGTGGAGTAAACAACCCTGAGAAGGTGCACAGAGCACACGTGAGCTGCTCCCCGCTCCTGCAGTGACAACCACGAGGTCTGGTGGTGTAACTGGAGGAGTTTCTGCGCAGATCCAAACCTCTGCAGTCAGGACATGCTGCTGGGCACAAGTGTGGGTCTGAGGGGCACCCCAGCACAGCCCCTGCTGCCCTGGGGCTGCCTGGCTCCCACAGCACTCTGCAAAGGGGGAGTGAGCAGGGATGAACAGCACTGATAGGAAATTCACACTTCTGATGTCCTAAAGGACCATAATAATTGTATAATGAGGAAATAAATTTTAAAAACAACTCCTCTCACCACTGACCATCACTGGCTCGGTTTAACTCTGTTTATCTAAAGCAGACCAGCTTGGTGAAAAGGAAGTGGGTGAAAGTCTAAATAACAACAAAGGTTCAGGGGAGCAGGAGTTTAGAGACTTGATTTGCTATTGTTTCCTAGAGCCTTCTCCTAATTTTAGAATGCAAGGAAATTCCAGGCAAGACATCGTGCTGACCTGCCAGACTCTGCACATTGGAAAATAACCACAGGGACTGAACACCCACAGTCCAGGCTGCAGCACTTCTGCCTAAGGGTTCAGGTGGCCTCAGAATATATTCACACTTGTAAATAACATCTGGAGTAAACAGGAATAAACCCAGGCTGTAAGTGGTGCAGAAGCCCCCAGCTTCTTCTCTTTTTTTAAAAAGAAAATTAAAAGGTTTCTAAACCCTCTAGCAAAGCCCATGGGCAGAACTGCAGGAGGACACAAGTGCTACATCCCACTTGGCAGAACCAGTTACACTGGACCTGAATAAAATATTTACATGTGACAAAAAATAAAACCAGCCAACAGGCAGCAGTGGTAGCCAGAAAAAAACAAATGTGAGAATTACAGTGTTTTCATGCTTGAATTCAGGTTTTACATTCGCCAAAAAAAGATGGCAAGAGGATGTGACCAAGAGATGCAAACGCTGTCTCTGACACGAATTTCTATGCCACTTCCAGCTCAGTATTTTGTGAGCTGAGGACTTCAGCTCAGCCCAACAGTCCAAAGCAAAGGCTGCACAGGAGATTAATTTGTGACACTTGGAAAGGAGAACAAATTAATTTAAAAATTGTTACTAGAACTAAGAGGGAAACCTTGAGTAGACATCTCTGGAGACTGGCAATCATCCCTCTTGCTAATCAAAGTTCACCCCAATTCCCTGAGCTGGCAAAGAAAACCCCTGGATTAAGCACCACACTGAACATCTCCAGTAAAGAGAAACTCCCCCAACTTCATCGTTTTCTGATTTATAAAATAAAATACCACCAAATCTGCCTGACCTAGATCCTTCAGTGTCCAAACTGGACTCAGAGTAGATTAAAAATAGAAGTCTGAAGAATAAAAAAAAAGTAAGCCCAATCTCTCCCTGTTTCCTGGCAGCCCTGAAGCCCAAAGCCCACATAGGCCAGCACAGAAATATTCACAGGAATCCAGAATCAGCACAGGAAGATTCCAGCACATGGGAATCCAGCAGCTCTGAGTGTGATGGAAGTTATCACGAACAAAAAAAAGCTCAAGATTAGGGGGTACTGATGTAATAGCAGCTGAGTGTAACTCGGGGTAAAAGCCTTTGCAAATCAGGGTGAGTTACAAAGATATTCACTGTTGGAGCATGGGAGTATTCACAGGGGAGATAAGGCAGAAAACAGCTACAAAACTGTCCTACAATTAAAATTCAGGACATAAACTCTTACAATACCTAGTGCAGAGAAACCACTGTGCAACCAACTTGGAAATACATCAAATAGTCATCAATTAGGGACAGGTATAAAGAGTTTGTAAGAAAACATATGCCAAAAGGTAAGAAATGCTCCACAAAATGACAACATTGAAAAAAAAAAAGGCAGAAAACTCTGAAATTCAGGTTCTGCATCAGGTTTTCGGATGTAACATCCTCCCTCAGCAGCCTATTGAGAACCAAATGCAGGCAAACACATTCAAGGGTTTTTGCTAAGTTCTGAAACAAAATTCAGTTACTTCAATCTTTAAAAAATATGAAAAAAGGCAACCCCCAGACCCGTGAATTTTTCAGTTAAAAGGGACTGAAATATAATCTGATATAATATCCTTCTAATCCTCTGTATATCACCTTCATCACAGATCCATTAAATAATTCATGTCGGAAGGTACCTGGGAGATCACCAGTCCAACCTCCTGCTCAAGACAGGCTCAGGATGAAGCCAGAGCAGGCTGCTCAGGCCTTTGTCTGGTCAAACCTTCAACCATGGGAGATGGCCCAAAACTCCTCTGGGCCCCTGGGTCCACCAAATAGCTATCCTCACAGGGGAGCCACATGGCTCCAGTGGTTCACAGGACTCTGCAGAAACAAATAAAACCCCTCAAACATCCCGTTGCTGCTGCCAGTCAAATACTGAGTGTGGCTCACCCATGGGAGGGAACCAGCAGAATTTGGGGAGTCCTTCATGAGCCAAACCTTGCCCACTGACACCCCACAATCACTACAGGTCCACAAGTCACTCATTCTGCTTCCCTCTACAAACCCACCTCTTCCTTTCTGCATACCATCACAGAGTCGATTTTTATTCCTTAACTGGAGAATGGAGACATCTGATACTGGATTTCAGTGCTGAACTCTGCTTTGACTGGAAGTTATGTGACGACAGTTTTGGGATGCCAAGCCATAGAAAGGTTTGGGTAGAAAGGGACCATCAAGACCACCCAGTTCCACTCCCTGCCATGGACAGGGATACCTTCCACTAGACCTGGCTGTTCCAAGCCCTGTCCAACCTGGCCTTGGACACTTCCAGGGATGAGGCATTGACAGCTTCCCTGGGCAACCTGTGCCAGGGCCTCCCCACCCCCACAGGGAAGGATTTCTTCCTGAGATCCCATCTAATCCTGCCCTCTGGCAGGGAGAAGCCACTCCCCTTTGTCCTGAACCTCCCAGCCCTTGTCCAAAGTCCCTCTCCAGCTTTCCTGGAGCCCCTGTAGGTACTGAAAGCCTGCAATGAGGTCTCCCCAGAGCCTTCTCTTCTCCCAGCTGAACAATCCCAAGTCACTCAGCCTTTCATCACTGGAGAGGTGCTCCAGCCCTCTAGTCATCTCTGTGGCCTCCTCTGGACTCGTTCCAACTGGCTGACCTATGCAGGAGTGACACGGGATGAAAGTCCCGTGCAGTTACTAGGGAGCCTCTTGATTCAGAGGCTGCACTTGGTGTCAGTTTATGAAAGAAAAAAAATCCAGTGGTCACAGCAGGATCACACTGTGACAGCCAAAACTGTCCCCAAAACGTCCCCTTCCAAGCGAGCCCCAGGAGCAGCCGAGCAGAGCCACGCCGGCCGTGCCCGCAGTGGTGAGGTCAGTCCTGCCGAGAGCATTCCCACACGGCGGGACTGAGGTTACCCAGAGACACAGTAACAGGCTCAGCCGGTTTATGGAAACAAGACACACCGGTAGCAGCAAACACGGGCTCCACTGGCAGATTCACCTTTGGCTCCTGCTGAGGAGCTGCAACACCTGAGCAGTGCGGCAGCCCAGAGCCTCGGGCACTGACTGCTGATCCCGGACACGATTCTCCCTGATAACACAAGGATGCCCAACACCCACTGGCAGAGCTTTTCAGCCACCAAGAGGCACAAGCATGGAAGTCCCTGACCCTGGGGAGCTCAGAAATTACGAGGTGTGCCTGTACCTCAGCCAGGTCAGGGCACAGCTCCAGGTCCACAGGAGAACAGAGCGCTCCCAGAAGGAAGGAGATGCCCACCTGATTCAGGAATGAGCTTCTGCTCTCATAACCCCAGTGTGTCCTGATGGGTCACCAGCAGCATGAATTGTGGCACTGGAGGAGGCATTGGCCAACATCAGTAGAAAGAGATGACCCACTTCTGAGCAGGGACAACAGGACCCCTGCACTCCTTCCTCATTCACTGCATGGGGAAACAACTGTCCTGCTCCAAACCTGGCTGCACCAGCCGCCTCCTGCCCTGCTCCAGAGAACCACACCTGTCCTCACACAGCCTGCAGCAGCACCAGGCCCTGCAGACACTGGCACAGAGCTGCCAGGTGTGCCCAGAAAGCAGGGGATGTTCTGGAGAGCTGACAGCTTCAAAGGCACAGGAGGATGAACGACACAGACCGCCAAGTACAGCAGCTCACTCCAAAAGGCAGCCTGTACCACAGAGGCAGGTCCAGCACATCCATGGAGGGTTGAGATTGGAAGGGACCTGTTAAGACCAGGTAGTCCAAGCTCTGCTCAGAATAAGCTACAGCATGTCACCCAGGGCACTGTGTGCATACACAGCAATGTCATGTGACGTACATACACAGCAGCCACACGTGTACATATACACAGCAGAGTCACATGTGACACGTATATACACAGCAGAATCTCAAAGGGCCTTCTAAGCCCATTCTCTGTCTTTAAGGAACCACCTGGAGCAGGTTCTGTCTCCTCTCTGCCATGACCAAGCCTTCAAGTTGTGTTTCTCCAGCTGATGTGACATGTCTGTGTTCGTGTCTATGAAACTCCCAGCAATAGTGCTGAGGCTGCAGGAGAGCCCCAGGACATGAACAAAGGGCTGCTGGAGCTCTTAGGTGATCTAAGAGAACCACAGTGTCCAGTGATGCCAGGAATTCAGACACCACCCCCATGTCTCCCTCCTGCTGCAGTGTGATGCTTGGCAGAGCCTCGGTCCACCCCTGCTCACTTATTCAGTCAGACCAAGAGGTGGAAAATGAAAAAAAGGAGAAAGGACAATGGATAAAAGGCTCAGGACAAACCCTTTGAGCCACCACTCAGTTATGCTGTTTCCCAGAAACGGCAAAATCCCAAGGGCAGGCCCGGAAAGCCAACCATTCCCCAGCCAGGATTAGGGACAGAGAGGCAGCCTGGCTCAGGGTCACCACAGCCACCCCCAGGCTGTACAGTGGGCTGGCGGAGCTGCTCCTGCTGCTCAGGCAGGACGGGGAACGGGCTGCAGTCCTGGAACAACCCGGGCAGACTGATGGTGCATGGCAGGGCCAGGGACACACACAGATCCACCAGACCCACTGAGCTTCCCACACAGACTGCTGTGTCTGCCACCTGCAGCGACCACAGAACCCTGCGCCCATCCACTGCACACACAATGCCAACACGAGCCCCTGTGTGCTGCAGCTCCCGTCCCACCTGCAGGAGATGCATCTTCACTGCCAAGGAAAGAGGGAGGGCGTTTGTGCGCTGAGCCTGGGACCTGGAAAACACCAACAGTGTCTGGATGTAGGCTGATCCCCCCTCCCAGGTCAGCATCACGACTCTTTTCCAAACCTGTTTTCCCGAGGCTATAAAAAAAGGGTTTCTGGCCTACCCACGATTCCAGCTCTCCCCTTCACCTGGTGCCTAATCTCTTAATGCCAGGGGAAGGGAACAAAGACATGGGGGTCTCTGTTCCCCAGCATCACCTTGTGCTTTCCCTGGAGGCCCAGCCCCCACGTTCCCACCTGTACCTGGAGGAGAGCCATCTCCATGCGTCAAGAGGGAGAGAGGAGGACAGACACCTGGGCTCCTCTACCATTTTCTGTGGAAAGGAGCCACGCTGGCCTCAGCACAGAGAGCTCACGGAGCTGCCTTGGCCCCGGGACCCCCCTGCTGACAGCAGGCAGGAAGGGGGTGGCTGCCCAGTGCCACCACAGGCTCTGGGGACAATCTTCCCCCCCAGCCAAGCAGGCTTTAGGCAGCTTTCAATGCAACACCTCAGAATCTCTCCAGGTGAGAAACAGCAGCGCTACTGGAGGGGAGCAGGACATGTGTCAGGGGAAGAGGAGTCAGGCACCAGCTTAACCACAGAGTCACAATCACCTCACACTCAGGCCAATGGCTCTGAAACCAGGCGGTGACAATTTCTACAGCCAGAGATCAGGAATGGGGTCTACATCGCAAATATGATCTTGACTCTGGAACAGGACAGACTTCCTGCTTCTGCTGCCAAAACCACCACGGTGTTCCCAGCTTTGTTGCCCAAATAGCAGGGCTTGGACACCTTCTCTTCCTCTCAAACAACATGTGACAACCCAGGCTGCCCCGAGACACTAGCCCTGAGCCAGCAGTGTTGGTAGTGAGTGATTTTGTCTATGGACCAAGCACCCCAGCAGTGCCTGCTGTGTGACAACTCCTCCAACGTGAGCTAAGGGGCTCCAGGGCAGAGGGTTTGCTAACCCTTCCAATCCTGGAAGTGCCCATGCTAAGGTCTTCCTCACCTCGCACTTCTCTTCAGAGAATTTCAAGTCCAACTGTCCAGCCCTGCTGGAACAGTCCCTGCCTCCAGCAGGACAGCACATGTTTAATTAAAGGCAGGACCAGACTGTGCAGCAGGAAAATAATTACAATTCTACTTGTGATTCACGAGCAAGAGGGCCTGGTTCCCATGCCACCATGGGTTGGGCTCCTAGTTGAGTTCTGTGTTTGTCTCCAGGCAGGATGAATGCATGGGACCCTGCACTGCAGGCCAGAGGTGTCTGTCCATCCATCTGTCCATCTGTCGGCAGTGCGACACAGCAGCTCCTCAAATGCTGACAGCAAAACCAGCTCATGTATTCGAGCCTTGTGTTCCATTCCCATTTTCCTGGTTAAACAGGGGCTTGACATCTTAAGACCTGTCCCTGGAGGAAGCAGAGACTGCTGCATGCTCCACAGCCGGGCACTGGGATGTGCAAGCACACGCGCCTGCCTTGCCTGTCTCAGACCTACAGGCAGGTGAAGTGCGAAGGGACCTGGGGCCCCTCCTCTCACTCGTGTGCTGAGTGATCTGTGACCCCCGTGCCAGCCTGGGATAGAGTCAGGAGGAGCTGGAAGCAGCAACTGCAAAGCAAAACACCCAGGAGCTGATCAGCTCTAAGGTTAAACCCGGCACTTCCAAGTCACCGTGCTCAAAGCCAGCACGGCACAGGTGAGGCCACAGAACCAGACAGACCTGTATCCCACGGCTGGGCAGCACGGGCAGGACGCCAGCTCCAGAGGCTGCACAGCTCCCTCAGCAGAGCAGGACTCAGTCCACCTCCAGCACAGCCTTTGGCCTCTAGGCAGCACCAGAGCAGCAAACCCAAAAGACACTATTCCCAACAGAGAGAAACCAGGAAGGTAGTGGTTATTCCCAGAATAGCTTAATTCAAGAATAATCCCTGAAATCTGATAACTGAGTTAACACGAGCAGAGGTCAAACAAGCAATCACACTGCTGAGAGGTGGGAATATCAGTGTGGAGCTCCAGCAGAGCGGCTGCTATCGAGCCCCAGGGGCAACCCTGGTGCCACAGGGAGGGCACCACAACCACCATCGAGGCGCCAGTTACCCGGGGACTTGGTCTGACCCACCTGAGCAGGTGTGGGACAACACCTCAGGCAGGGGATACAGACCACCTGCCCCCCCAGCACCACATCTTCCCAGCTGCCTCCCACTCCAGAAGTGTTTCCTTCTCCACTCCTCACAGTATCTGCCAGATCCTGAACTAGCTCCAGGCTACTGAACTTCTCTGGCCACAAGCACATGGCCACCAACACCTGAAAGGTGGCAATTCAGACAAGAGACACTGCTGACATGCCAGCCACACTCAGGTCTGCAGTCAGACCCACAGCAGAGGGCACAGGGAGAGGGGACACTCCTTGTCTGCCCACACCAGGAGAGGCACAGAGGGGCCGGGCGAGGCAGGGCAGGGCAGGGGCACTGAGAGCATCAAACAGGACTGACCCCACATGAGGAGAGGCACGGAGGGGCCAGGTGAAGCAGGGCAGGACAGGGGCACTGAGGGCACTGAACAGGACTGACCCCACATGAGGAGAGGCACGGAGGGGCCAGGCGAGGTGGGACAGGGGTACTGAGGGCACTGAACAGGACTGACCCCACATGAGGAGAGGCACGGAGGGGCCGGGGGAGGCAGGGCAGGGGCACTGAGAGCGTCAAACAGGACTGACCCCACATGAGGAGAGGCACGGAGGGGCCGGGCAAGGCAGGACAGGGGCACTGGGGGCACCGAACAGGACTGACCCCACACGCTCCCGCACACACTGCAGCCAGGAGGAGACCAGTGGCCAGCAGGCTGCTCCTGCCAGCCGGACACAGCCCTCCCCACGTAGACCGGCGGATTTCCGACTATTTAACCCCGTATCGGGCCCTGAGGAATGCATTGCAAATATATAAAAGTACTTAAGTGTTGGGAATGCATTCCAGCACAGACAAAGCAAGCTGTCTCGGAGCCAAAGGCTCAGCAGCTGCTGCTTCTCAGGCGCTGAAGCAGGACTGAGGAATGCTGTCCCCTTCAGAGGGGCCAGGGCAGCAACTGTCCCCCGGCACACAGCCAGGACACAACCAGGAGCAGGGAGGAATCTCTGGTCCAGGTGAAATGACAAACCAACCCAGGCCCCCAGAAGGAGAATCCTGAGCCAGAATTAAATCAAGACACCACAATTAGCATCCCACTGCTGCGAAGGCCTGGGAAGTGATCGATGCTCTCAGAGTGATCTTCAACATGAGGCAGCAGCAGACTATGGCTGTGTGAAGAGAGGGGCCCCGACCACAACTACAGCTTCCACCTTGGTCTGTGCGGTGGGATGGGGCAAGTCTGAAGGTCCAGAACTCCCTGCAGCAGGCACAGGGCATTCAGGGGCATTTTCCATGGATATATATGAAATATATGGCATATATTTGAATATATGAATATATGAAATAATCATGGCACTTAGAGCTATGGTTTAGTTGACAAAATGGTGCTCAAAAGTAGGACTCGATCTTGATGGTCTTTTCCAATCTCAGTGATTCTGTGACTCTACTGCAGAAGCATTAATCTGGAGAGACCTGTGGAGATCATTTCATGGGAGAGCATCCTGGGTATGGGTGAGGCAGCCACAACCAGCACAACACAAGCACTACCCAAGGACCTCTGCCCCTTTCTGATTTGCCCTACAGTTTAGGTCTTCCCACCCAGGCCCCTCCCTGGCATGCCAGCACCTCAGGAATCACCTTTTCCCGTTCAGCCAAGGGACACCATCTACTTCTAAACCATCTTCTCAGCAAAGGGTCAACTGGCAATTACAAAAAGTAATTGACTGATCTGTAATGCCACAGCTATTAGCAAAGGGAAAAATGCCAAAAGTTGTATTATACAATAACCTGTTGCAATTGTTTCCAATCGGATTGTGCTTTCCTGAGGCAGAAATCGTAAGTTTATCCAACAGACACATCTCCAGCACAGAGAGGCACCATAAAACAACCAAAAAACCCCAACAAACCAGGTCTAACCCTGAAACCAGGAATCCGGGTCAAGGCAATGAGACCAAGCCTGGTAACTGGTGCAAAGTAGGGGACTCAGTGGCTGACTGTACCTTTGGGGGGCAGGAAAGCACATCTGGGGGACTGGAGAAGTCTTGAAGAAGAATTAAGTGTCCCTGTGTGGAAGGACACAGACCCAAACATCTCTGAGCAGGAAGAGGACAAGGAAGGAGGTGCTGGAGCAGCTCCCAGGGGAACATTTCAGACACAGAGCAGCAAATGCCCTGAACCAGGAATGAAACAAGGAGTCAGAGCCCACAGAGACGCTGTGATGCCACATTCCCCTGCTCAGCACACAGAATCCCTTCCATCCACCACACTCCCGCCACTGCCTCAGCCAAGTTCCTTGCCAGGGAGATGGCAAAACAGGGTTCCAAAATGCAGGAAACACACAGAACAGGTCAGAGGAGACCTGAAGAGGTTAACCCAGCCCTGCCTGTACCTCCAGCCATCAATGAACTAATCCTTCCTGGCAGATACTCAGCAGCAGCCAAAGGGAACCAGAGACCCCTGGGAGGTGCAGGCAGGGCCTCTGCAGTGCTGCATTCAGGCTTCAGCATCGGGAGCACCCTCAAAGCTTGGAACTGACACGGGGAACCATCACCAAGCAACAGCAGGAACCCCAAAGGGGCAAACCAGGCTGGCAGTGATGCACCCGCAGACAGGGCAGGTGTTAAATCACCCAACAAAGAGGTTTGGAACAACCCAGGAAAGACTGGGCAGGTGCTTCCAATGCTGACCTCCCTACAGGGACCACACCAGTGCCAAGGAAGGTCTGGTGAGAGGCAGAGCTAGTCCAACCATGGCCACCTGAATTTTCATGAACGTTTTACTCCACTAAAGCTCTCTGATGCCCAGCTGCCTCTGCACCTCGCTATTCCATGCACCTGAATCTCCTCCAAGAGCTGAGCTGCTGGGGAGACCCAGGCTGGGCAGCACACCCACACCTCTCCCACGCAGAGCTGAACACACCTTGGAGCTCAGGGAACTGAATATTAACAGTCACTTCCTATTCACAGACCTCAAGTGTAAAATCCATTTGTGTGCCTCTTTCCTGTTCCCTGTTTGTGTATCCAAGAATTGCATGTCCAGGAGTTTTAACAGCTCCTTTCTCCATGACTGAGCCTGTATTTATTTGGCTGCTGCCATCCCAGCACAGATCCCACACCTCTGCTGTCACCAGGGGAGGATGCAGGGGAGACAGCCTACACTTAAACTTCTGGGCAGCACCAATCCAGAATACATGGCTTTTGGAGAGACAAACACATCCAGCTGTCCCATTAACCCACAGGGCTCCTGAGCTCCTGCAAAGCATGAAGAGCTATGCCAGCTCTGCACACCAGTCTCATAACCAGCAAGCGAAACCAGTTTGTTGGCTGGTTTTGTTAAACAAATGCAGCTGCAGCTTTGACACAGCCTGGGATGGAAAGAAGCACATCCAGAGCAAGAGGAGGTGCCCTCTGCACATCAAGCCTTGGCAGGCTCCAAGGCTGGCTCCATACAGTGGAACACGGAGGAATCCCAGCTCCCTGACTTTCTCAGGGAACGACTATTAGTATAGAGAGATGAGAAGGAAAAGCTTTACTCTTCCATGGAAGTAAATAAAACCCAAGATCCTCCTTACAGCCCTCCGATGCCAGGAAATTAAAAGCTGCTCTTAATTAGCTTTGTGAGGCCCCATTTTGCTTTGGGAAAGTGGCAACCATGGCCTCGAGCTTCACCCTGGTGCAGTGGGATCTGGACATGGGACACGGATGCTCTCGCCCCGGGCCACGGCAGCCAGACTGGAGAAACTGCTGAAACCCAGCCAGCTTCAAAGGGCCTTGCCATGATGCAAACAGCAACAAGCCCAAACAGGGAAGGACCTGCCCTGGACAGAAATGGGCTCCTCTCCTCAGTGTCCACCTCCCACAGTTTCCAGTGCGAGTGGCTATCAGCTCTCTGAGCAGCAGGAAAAGTGTTTTCTGCACTGGGCTCAGTTTGTCATGGGGGCTGTAGCGAGGAAAAAGCAAAGCAGAGGAACTGCAGCCCCTACATTAGAAATGCCTGGGGCTTCCCTCTTCAGCACCTCCGCTGCTAAAACCCTTGGGACCACAGCCAGCCCTTGGGTTTCCCCTCTGCGCTGCCCACAGCCTCAGACACCTCCAGCCCCAGTATTCCCCCAGAAGGTGTCCAGTGCTGTGTCCCTGTGCACACTCATGCTGACACACGAGAGCTCTGAGGTCTCCTCCCTCTGCACAGACTTGTTCAGGATTTCAGTTCCTACTCAGCTCCACCCTCTTGTCCTCCTACACCAGGTCCTACCAGCTCTGCTCCACCCAGGTTTCCTCCAACCTCCCTTTTGCCCCCCCACACTCCAAACTGAAGCACTCCTCCAAAAGCACACCAAGAGTCTCTGGATCCTTCTGGGCTGTGACCAGCTCTGTTGTCTGCCGCCTCCAAGTGCTCCAAATTCCATACTGGGCTCATTCCTTCCCTGTGCTCCTCAAGTGCTCACGGGGTGGCCTGGATGACTTAGGTGTTATGCAGCTCCAACACAGTGATTTAGCCAGCTGTATTTCCAAAACCTACACCCCCAGTGCAGGACCTGCTCTCCACCCTGCCCCTGCAGATACCCTGCAGCTACCACTCTCTGCAAGATAGGTACAGCACAGAGGAAGTCATTTCCACCTCTGGAATTCAGACACCCTCGTGGAAAGCACAGGCAACTTATCAAAGGGAATTTATCATTTTCCATTAAATCATGTGGTATCACCCTGGCAGCAAATCCCTGCAATGGGGCAGCAGATGCTTCCACACAGATTTAATCAATCCCTTCAAACAGCCCAAGCAGAGCCACCCTAAGGGGAAATTTAGGCTCAAAACAGGCAAGTTTCCATAAGGGACAGGTGACAAAGAAGCAAGAGCACATAGAAGAGTACCCAGCAGGATGGAGAGAAACACAGGTTCACTTCTGCATCTGGGAAGGGAGAAGCAAGGAAAGCACGGTAGTGTCACTCCACAATCCCAGGAGATGGGCAGAGCATCCCATCGGATCTGCAGCAGCACAAAGGGCACTCTGGAAATTCTGCAGAGGAAAATGGTGCCACAGAAAGAGCAAGAGATCCCATGTTTCTGGAATGGGTGGAATAAGGACACATAAAAGCCCATCTGAAAAACCCAGCTGGTGCTGGGTAAGAAACCCCTCAGAAGAGGAACCATATAAACTCAGGTATTTTCAGGAGAGTTGTTTGATCTTTCCAAAAGCCACTCCTCCAATCCTTTCACCTCAAAAATCACCTCCACAGGGAATTCTTCCCTAAAAACCCTTCTTGAGCCCTCAAACACAGACTTGCTACCCAAGGCTGTACATGCTCTCCCATTCCCACTTTTCTGACAGATCTTCACAGGCACATCTCTGTGTCCTTTAGACCTTCTCCCACGGAACAGGCATGTGCAGCCCTGTTCTGTGAAACAAGCACACTGACCCTTCTCCACCTTCCCTTATGGAAAGCACAAACCCTCCTCCCAGGGTCTCTTTCCCACAAAAGCTGTGTTTCCATGAAGGGCTCCTCACCTGGAAAACATCCCCCTGACCCAGCCAAAGACCCTCGGGACAGTGTGTGCCTAAACCCAGTGTTCCCACCTTCCCTCTTCCTGGTGGAAGGCCAGTTTATTTTCAATTTTCATCACCACATCCACCTCATACTACACAGATTCCTACTCCTGCCTTAGGTATCTGTCCCTACCAACAGCAATACCCTCAAAAAATGCCCTTCCTGCAGTGACCTGTGTGCCTGGGACCAAACACACCTTGCCACTGCTCAGGGAAGCTCTGTGAACCCAAACCTTTGAGACACACGTTGGGTCAAACCTAAGGTGGATCAAACCCGCCTCCTTGTTCCACCAACTGCAGACCTCCTCCTCCTCCTCCTCCTCCTCCTCCTCACACACCTCTGGACCAACCATGGCACCAGCCACAGGGAACCTGGAGGGGCTGGAGAGGTGAAACACAGTGGGGTGCGAGTCTGCTTTTCAGCACTCAGGGCTGCTCTGCTTGCCTCCCTTCTTGTCCACAGCTGCAGGCAGCTGATGTTCACCTGTCTTGGGAGGGCATTTAGGTTTGGCTGGGGATGGGCTGACACTTGGCATAGCCAGAGAAAGCCCTCGGCAGCTCCAGACAGGGGCTGAGAAGGAAGAGTGTGAGTACAGCAAGTCCAAAGCCAAACTCCCTCCGAGTCTTTCCCAGGACATGCAGTGCAAATACACAATGGTGTCTCTGCAAATCCTCACTTTTGGTTGTTTTCTCCTTTGTGAACTGCTCCACTTCTCTCCTGAGCTCATGTTAACTCAAAGCACTGTTATGTCAAGTGCCAAGTTGTCCTGCAGCTCAGTTAAACTACATTTTTCATGAAAAATTATTTCATTTTCTCTGAACTGAGCCCTTTTTGGTTTCACTCAACGCTCTCCTGTGAGCAGCAGCAGCGGTCACTTGCTCCCTGGCCTCTGCCATAGGATGGGGAATGGCTCTACCTTTTACTGCCTTTTCCAGACTGCTGGAGACATCCTGAGAACGTTCACTTCCCTTGTGCAAAAGCTGTTATATACTGGGTCTGGTTACACCGTTTGCTGCTCCCCATTCTCCGTCCCTCTCCTGATTTATTTCATCTCCCGAGACCAGGGGGATCAGGATCTCCCTGTTCTGTTCAATTTGTTCTTCTAATAATTCTTTGCCAGAAGACTCCAAAAGGGGAACTCAAACACCAGAGAGGAGCCTGTGAGCCCAGGACAGGTCACGGCAAGAACTCAGATGCTCCAAGCCGAACAGATGCCACAGCTCAGTGAAACAGAAGCTCTTTGGAAGGCACAAAGGGCACACACAGAGCACCTGTGATCACAGCAAGGACTGTATCCACAGCATCACAGGTGGTGTGGATACAATGTAAAATGTCAGTATAAAATTTGCATTTATAATCCAAAAGATGCTCTTCCAAGCTCACAAACTCGGGTTTGTCCCAGTTCCAAGGGGTTCCGTGCAGCACGAGGCTGGGCTGTGGCTGTTCAGCAGGACACACGAAGCTGAGAGCACAGGGACCAGCAGGTTCTCCACAGGTGTTGCAATCACCCTCCTCTGCAGACGGGACCGACACCCATTCCCACATCCCAGCCTGCCCGTAACACACATTTCCCAGCAGTCTGAGAAACCTCCCTGCCCAAAGTACAACAAGGTGCTGAGCTACCTGACAGAAGAGCTGAGAGTATTACACTGGTGTCTCCAGACCCGAACAACCTCACAAATGAATCCCACAGGCAGCCCAGCTCACCGGGATTCAGGAAGAGACAAGCAGGAAAAACAAACAGAACCCAAAAATACCAGAGCGAGAACTGCTGCTTCCAGACAAGAGAATCTGCCCAGGTGGGGATGCGCCAACTGTATGTTTTAACAAAACTGAACCAAACTACTTTGGTTGGAATCAAAACCAAGTTTCTGGTTTGCAAGTTTTCTTTCTCTACATTTGATGATAAATTCCATAACATGCCAGTAATCCAACAAAAAACTTGAAAGCTAATGACCTACTTTTCAATTTTTTTAATAAACAGGCAACTCAGCCTCTGTTCTCTGAAGACCATCTCTCCAAACACACAGCAGACAAAAACCTTCTCTCTCCGGCACAGGCAGAACTTAAATAACTTTTTCAAAATCGTACAGTTTCCACAGGGGATTCACAGTAAAAGTTCCTCTGGAATATCCCACAGCCCAGTACTGTTTTAAGGCCTTTCCCTTTCCAAGAGGCAGGTTCAAATTCCCATCTGCAGCGTCCTGTGTACCATATCACCAGCCAGAATGGGAACACCATGGCTTGGGTTCCTGCTGGATGGCACTTCAGGACCCAAACACGAGAGCTCATCCTGTCCCAATGCCCTGCCCTGCAAAAGCAAACCCCTGGGAGTCAGGAGATGCTGGGCCACGCTGGCAGTGGAGCAGATCTCCAGTCCTCTGCTTCTGCAGAGATCACAGTGGTGTGGAACAGCACATGGAGGGCTTCTTCGGGTGTCCCCTGTGTGGAGAGCTCTGTGGCTGAACAGAATGGCAACAGAAGCTGCAAGTGCAGGCTGGAGCCCCAGATCACAGAATGATTTGGGATGGAAGGGTTCTTAAAGACCATCCAGTCCCACCCTCGCTTCCACAGGCGAGCACACCTTCCACTGTCTCAAATTGCTCCAAGCCCTGTTCAACCTGGCCTTGAACACTTCCAGGAATGGGGCAGCCACGGCTTCCCTGGGCAACCCAGGCCGGGGCCACGCCACCCTTCAGGAAAGAATTTTTTCCCAATAACCCCTTTAACTCTGCTCTCTGGCAGTGGGAAGCCATTCCCCCTTGTTCTGTCCCTCCTTGTCCACAGTCTCTCTCCATCTCTCCTGATGCCCCTTTAAGCACTGGAAAGGGCTCTAAGGTCTCCCCAGAGCTTCTCTTTTCGAATTTAAACACCCACCCCCAGCTCTCCCAGCCTGTCTTCATGGAAGAGATGCTCCAGCCCTTGGAGCATCTCTGCAGCCCTGTGATCAGAACTATAAAGCAGCTCCACCGCTTTTAATTAACTTACTCAACACTTTTCGCAGTTTACTGATTAAACCAGAGTTTTTTAATTCATGCTGTGCTTTGCTTGGCAGTGACTGTGCCTGTCACAGGACTGATGACTCGGATAAAGGCATCTCCCCCGCGGGCAGGGGACCCCTTAATGCCGCTAATCGAGCGGCCGAGACGCCCCTCAGAGCGGCGGGGCTCCTCCTCAGCCCGGGGCCGCCCCCCGCCCGCTCCCCCCGGAGCGGCTCTGGGCCCGCGGCGGCCGCACGGACTCCCCGCGGCAGAAGCGCTCGGCCCGGGCCCCGAGCTCGGCGAGGCNGCTCCCGGTGCCGCTCCCGGCCTGCGCCCGGGGCCGCGCCGCCCTCCGCGGGTGTCCCTGGGAAACGGAGTCCCTGGGAAATGGAGTCCGCCCCGCCCGGCACCGCCCCGAGGGCCGGCACCGCAGCCCCGGCGCCGAGCGGAGCCGCGACCGGCAGCGGAGCCGTCCCCGCGGAGCCCGCAGCGCCCGCCTCCCGAGAAACAGCCACGAGGAAAAACATCCCGAGAGAAGAATGAGCCCGAATGTGTTGGCACAGCGGGGTCTGGCGAGGGGGTTCCCTCGGTAACTCGTGGATACGCAGAGACACAGACACAGACACGCAGGCGGACACCCACGGACATGCATCGCTGGCAGCTGCCAGAGCTGGGGCTCGGATTTAGGAAAACACGTTGCAAAAAGCCCCTGCCGCGGCGTGAAGTTCTGTCGTGGAGCAGCACTGCTCTTGTAGAAACCCGGTGGGACCAGAGCTTGTGCACGAAGGCGACCAGGAGTATGAAACAGGTCCTCATGGACAGAGCTCAGCCAGTGCCCCTGCATGGAACAGGAGTCGAGGACTCCTGGAGTGTGAAGCTGGAGAAACCAGCTCTGCGACAAGAGGAACAATGAGCAGCAGCCTCCATCCCTTCTCCCTGCACAGGGCACAGCAGATGGATTCAAGCCCACACGTGTCTGTTCTGGGACACAGCACCCAGGTGCTGCTTCGTGATAAAAGCCAAAATGCAAAGGGAATCAAATCATTGCCTCAGGGCTGTCCCAGGACACCGCAGTCCTCCCTGTTCTATCCCCTGCTGCCTTCACAGCTTCCTGGCTGCTTTGTCACTCTTTATCTTTCCTGTCCAGTTTCTCCTCACTGAACTTTATCCCTGCTCTATCTCTTGTCCCAGCTCTGTCACATGGCCCCTCTCCTCTCCAGACACAATTCTCTGTTCCAGCTCCTTTTGTCTTGCACACAGCCCTCCACCAGCTCCTGCTACGGTTGTTCATCTCATTTCTCTCTCATTTTTCTTTCGGAGATCAGATCATCCTTCCTCACAGTCTGACTGTGACAACTCTTCACACCCACACTTGTGTGACACTGGGCACAGCCCAGTGCCCCGGGAACAGCCTGGGACACCTGGGACACCAACCCAGGACAGGAAAGATACTGTATTCCTCAGACTGCAGAGTCAGAAATGATCCTGCAATGAGCAGAAAGTGACCCATAACTGAGTGACACCAGAGCTTGAGGCACTGGTGAGGTACTGGTGAGGGACTGGTAGAACATGGGTGAGGGACTGGTCCTTGTGCAGGCAGGAGGAGGTGAAAGTTGTCCTTTCAGCTTCACCCTCCACAACAGGCAGAGGCTGTGAAACTGGGAAGGAAGGAATTTATGAAGTTGTGGAATCACAGAAGGGCTTGGGTGGGAAGGGACATTAAAGCCCCTCCAGTTCCAGGCCCCTGCCACGGACAGGGACACCTTCCAGTACCCCAGGTTGCTCCAAGCCCTGTCCCACCTGGCCTTGAACACTTCCAGGGATCCAGGGGCAGCCACAGCTTCTCTGGGCAACCTGTGCCAGGGCCTCCCCACCCTCACAGGGAAGGATTTCTTCGCAATATCCCATCCCTGCCCTCTGCCAGTAGGAAGCCATTCCCCCTTGTCCTGGTGTTCCATTTTTAAACATTTGGGTTTATCGAGCTTTCGTTTGCCTCAGCTGCAGTGTCTGTATCAGAGATTTCCTGCTGTGTCTGTCACAGCAATCCTGTAATAGAGCAATTCTGCCACATGGAACACGAACCTGCGACATACTAACTTCAAGTTATTATTTCTGGGGCAGTATCTGGAGTCATGCATCAGCTGGTGTCGTGCCCTTTTAGAAATCATCAAGGGAGCCAGGAAATATGGGCGTGACAGCAGGATCTGTGAGAGAGACAATATATTGGCCATTAGGAATTAGAAAGATGAAATTTAAATTTTCAGGCCAGCTCTGAGCATTTGTACAGGTGTAGGATGGTCCCCTGTTTCCTATAAATGGAAGGGCAGCACAATGGAGCAAATCTGTGATGCTTTGAGGATGGTTTCATTGATCTACCTAAGCCTCAGCAGAAGTGCAAGATCATGGTGGGGACAAAGACAAGATTTAGAGTTCTGCACAAGGCTCTGAGGTTTGACAAAATGTGTTTCTTGAGGGAGAGCTTGCCCAGCTGCTCTCCATTGTTTATCATCAGTCCTGGCTGCCCAGAGAGGTCCCAGATGCCCAGAGATGCCAATGTGATGCCCAGAGATGCCAATGTGATGTCCATCCACGAGCACGGCCAGAAGGAGGGTCCAGGGAACTCCAGGCCTGCCAGCCTGACCTTGGTGCCTGGGAAGGCCACGGAGCAGATCAGCCCCAGTGTCATCACTCAGCACGTGCAGAACAACCAGGGGATCAGCCCCAGCCAGTTCAGGGTTGTGACAGGCAAGTCCTGCCTGACCAACCTGATCTCCCTCTGTGACAGTGTGACACTTGGGTGTGTGACACTTCCCCTTCTCGGTGGCTGAGGGAAAGGGTGTGGATGTGTCTGCCTGGACTCGAGTAGAGCTCTGACACCGTTTCCTATAACATTCTCCTGGAGAACCTGGCTGCTCCCGGCCTGGACAGGTGCACTCTTTGCTGGTTCATGGCTGGGCCCAGGGAGTGGTGGGCAGTGGGGCTACATCCAGCTGGGGCCGGACACCAGTGGGATTCCCTAGGCTCAGTACTGGGGCCAGTCCTGTTTAATGTCTGTATCGATGCTCTGGACAAGGAGCACCTCAGCCAGCTCAAAGAGGACACCAGGCTGGGCGGGAGCATGGATCTGCAGGAGGGCAGGAACCTCTGCAGAGGGGTCTGGAAAGGCTGGATGACCCTTTCCCAGCACTGTTGCCCTTCCCTGGACACATTCCAGCCCCTCAATGTCCTCCATATTTGGGATGGGTCCAAAACTGACCCAGGGTTGGAGGTGACTAAACAGTGCCCAGCACAGGCCTGGCCAGACTCTGGCTGATACCAGCCAGGTGCCATTGGCCTCTTGCCCACCTGGGCACACCTGGGCTCCTGTTCAGCCACTGTGACCCCCAGGTCCCCTTCCAGCTGCTCTGCCCCAGGCCCAGGTCACTGCAGGGGGCTGTGGTGACACAAGGACAGGACCCAGAGCCTGGCCTCAGTGAACCCCATCTCATCAGTCTGCCCTGTCCTGATCCTGTTTAGGCTCTGTAGAGCTGAACTCAAGTTAATCAATGACTGCTGAGAACTTCAAGGGATTCTGCTGCCACAAACTCACCCAGGCAGTGAGTCTGAGCTGAGCCTGGGGACAGGGTGAGCACCCGGGGGATCCCCAGGTCCTGCCCCAGCCCATCCTGGGCTCTGTCCCCTCCACCTGTCCCTCCTGGTGCCCCGTGGCCCCGCGGTGGGACCTTCCCTCACCCTGGTGTGGTGGGAGCTCCTGTTCCCCTGGCAGCCCTCCCAGCTGGGCTGGGCAGGTGCTGATGACACCCCAGTGCTTTGGAGCAGGGCTGGCACTGCACCAGCACCGTGTCCCCAACATTCCAGCCCCATCTCTTGGGCCAGGGCTTTGGGAGGGGACAGAGCCAGGGCAGCTGACCCAGCTGACCACAGGGATATCCCAGGCCACATGACCTTGGTTCAAATAGAAAAGCTCAGAAAAGGAGGAGGAAGGGGGGTAAATTGGTTATTTGCAATATTTGCCTTCTGAAGAAATGGCTCCAAGTGCTGGAGCCCTGCTTTCCGGGAAGTGGCCGGACTTCACCCACTCACGGGAAGTAGAGAATAATATCTTATTTTTCTGCCTTTGCTTAAGCAACCTTTTGTTTTTGCTTGTGGTTTTGCTGAATTATTTCAACCCACCACACCTGGGTAGGGGCTGAGAGGATTTATCCTGATAAATCCTTAGGGCTGGAGGGGACAGTGGCTCCTCTGAGTCCTGTGGGGGGACAGTAAAATTGCCCAGGAGCAGGGAGAGTGTCTCCATCCAAGCCCAGCCATCCCAGCTAAAAAAAGACGGAGGAACCACATGTCCCTTGTCCAGGAGTGCAGGGAGGGACTGCGAGCAGCCCCCAGCCCCTGCACCCACCCCGGGGCACAGGTAACGCTTTGGGTCGGGGTCATGGGAGCGGCCAGGCCGGGATGTTTGATGTGTGGGGGACAACAGCCCCTGGGACCAGAGGAACCGACCACGTCCCCCCAGAGTCCTGCAGTGCCCGGCGGGTCCCTGGGAGCCTCTGCCCACCATGCCCCTCCTGTCACCGCTGCTGCTGCTGCTGCTGGCTGGCACCCTGGCCAGCGGCATCCACCGGCCCTGGTGGGACCACAGCAGCGTCGTCAAGGAGATTGCGCTGGACATGGCCCCCAACTCCTTCGACGACCAGTACCTGCGCTGCCACTTCAGAATGCTGAGGGCTCTGCCGGCGCTCAACCACACCGAGTTTGTGCCCCACGGAGACTACGCCGAGGCCTGGAACAGGGCTGCGGCCAAGTGGGGCAGCCGGCCGTACCTGGGCTCGGGGCTGGGGCTGGAGCAGGCCATCGCCCTGCTGGCCTACACCATGGAGGACGGCCTCTACCTGGAGTTCAACCGGGCCGTGCGCGCGGCCGGGCGCTCCCGGCGGGAGTACCTGCACAGCTTCCCCTTCAAGGTGCTGCATTTCCTGCTGACCGAGGCCCTGAGCGACCTGCGGGGTGCCCCGGCCCACCCGCGGTGCCTGCACGTGTTCCGGGGCGTGGACGGCATCCGCTTCTCCGGCAGGCCCGGGCAGATCATCCGCTTCGGCCAGTTCGCCTCCACCTCCCTGCTGAAAAACGTCAGCGACTCCTACGGCACCAGGACCACCTTCGAGGTGGACACCTGCCACGGCGCTGACATCCACCACTTCTCCTACTACCCTGAGGAGCAGGAGGTCCTCATCCCGCCCTTCGAGACCTTCAAGGTCACCAAAATCAGCCGCCGAGGGGACGACGTCTCCATCCACCTCCGCTCGCACGGCGTGCACAGCAAATACAACTGCGCCTGGTTCCGAGGTGACGTCCCTGGGCTGGGGACACCCGCAGCCGGCCACCAGCTCTGTGGGGCAGGACAGGTGGTGCTGGGGCGGGCCAGGGGGTGGTGGGGCTTTGGGCACCGCGCGGCTCCGGCTGCTTCCCTGGCACGGCACGGCCTGGCCCAGGAGGGCACGGGATGGGACAGATGGGATGCCATGGGCTGTCCCCATGGTGGGCTTGTTCCCTGCAGGCAGCTCTATTTCACACCCCAAGGGGAGGGATTGCTGTGTTTTATTCTACTTTGCACAAAGTACAGAGCTCCCCCTGACCCCCTTGTCTGGCCTCCCCAGGCAGAAGCACCCCCAGAGACCCCCCAGGCCTGGCTGGACTCCTCCTGGCAGCTCTGGCCGCCGTCACCAGCATCCCCTGAGCCACGAGGCCACCACGCCGGCTGAAGGCAAGGCGCCAGGGATGGAGCCACCGGCGTCACCGGGATGGCAGAGCTGGCCAGGGGTGCAGAGAGCCCCTCCAAGGGTGGGCACCCTCCCTGAGCCAGGGCTGGGGTGTCAGGGTGCAGCTGTGTGGGGTGGGCGAGGAGGGGCACAGTGGGGATTTTCTTCTCTTTTTGACTTCTTTTCTCCTTTCTTATATTTTTAGGTTTTCTTTCGCATTATTAAACTGGTTCTAACTCAATCCATGGGTTTCCTTTTCATTTTTCTCCACCTGACCCTGGTCTGGTGACTCTGGATAAGAGGGACAGGACAAGGGGGAATGGCTTTCCACTGCCAGAGGGCAGGGTTAGGTGGGATCTTGGGAGGAAATCCTTCCCTGTGAGGGTGGGGAGGCCCTGGCCTGGGCTGCCCCATCCCTGAAAGTGTTCCAGGCCAGGCTGGACAGGGCTTGGTCCTGTGGAAGGTGTCCCTGCCCATGGCACAGAGCCGAGCAAGATGAGCTGTAAAGTTCCTCCAACCCACCACCATGATAATATGGAATGAGAATAAGAAATCCATTTCAACTTTTTACCATATTTTGGCTGCTCCTTCCATCCTTTTTTTCCCCTTACCTCTCTTAGCTTTATTTCCCAGTTTTCCACCTCATGTTACAACAAAACTCCTCTTGATTCCTGCAGATTTTTGCCACCATCTCTATGAATTTGGAAACAGCTTTTTATTTCAACATCCATCTTTCCACACATCCCATTCCCACGGTTTTCAAGAAATACTAAAATAATCATTAACTGTTCCAGATACATAAATTTGATAAAGCCTGCTAAATTCAATCTCGCATGCTGCCCTGGGAGCCGGGATCCCAGGAAAAGCTGAAGGTTTGGAGACCCAACTGAGTCACCCTCAGGAGCTGGCACAGCCTCCTGCCTCCCTCCATCAGCCACACGCCTCGACCAAACTCATCCTGGATCCCCCTGCAGGGGCTCTGGCCAGGCCGGATCGATGGGATGGGATCGCCAGCTGAGGTCAGTGGTGTGAGGGTCATCCAAGGGCTGGGTCCTGCCCTGGGTCACAGTGACCACATGGAAGGCTCCAGGCTTGGGACAGAGCAGCTGGAAATCCGGAAAAGGCTCGGGGGCTGCTGGTGACAGAATTTCCCAGGGGATGGGATGGGATGGGATGGATGGGATGGGATGGGATGGGATGGGATGGGATGGGATCCTGCTGCAGAGCTTCCTCGGGGATCAGACCCCACTGTGGAGCTCGGCTGGGGCTGGGATCCCACTGCAGTTTCCCTGGGACTCTCTGTGGACCTCCCCCTTGTGATCTCACTCCTCATCTCCATGGACACAGCTCCAAACACTCGATCTCCAGGACAGCTCTGGTGAGCGGCAGCAGTGGGACAGGGAAGCAGCTGGAAAGCCTGGGAGCACGGAAGGTCAGTGCCTTAAAATCCCTGATTTTCTACAATCCCAATTTTGTCCTTTTCCCATGAGGATTTGGGAATTCTCTGACCCTCACACATCCCCCACACCAACCCCCCGAAATTCCAGCATCCATACAGCCTGTGCAGGGATTTTAGTGGATTTATTCTGGATTTTACCCATCTCCTGGAATTTTGCATTTTTTCCTTAAAAATTGACATGAGTTGTATTAGGAAAGGAGGATTCTTAATTACAAATATTCACCAAGACCATCAGGCTTGTCACACTCCAGCTCTAAATCCTGAATTCCAGAATTCTATGCTGGAATAAAGAGTTCAGAAATTCAGCCAATCCTGAAATTAATGCTTAAAAAGTGTTTAAAAACCTGAGTCTCATTAAATTATTGCTGATAAATACTTTTTAAAAGAGAATCTCCTGAAATTGGGATGTGAGATACTGGTTAGGGACAGGAGATGCTGGTTTGGGATGCAGCTGCCTCTTCAAACAGTGCAATCAGTGAGAGAGGAATGGGCTGCATTTGCACTTTTCCCTCCAAACTCTCCAAACTGTTAGGAATATCCTAATATTATATGGCAAAAAAGAGAATTCTTAAAAAAATGTGTGTTTCTGGTTTTCTCCTGGGGCAATTCAGAATGGGAAATGCAAATCCAGGTATGGTACCTGCACTTCCACCCCAAACAGTTTTGGGTCAAACATCTGAGCTGCTGGAAGAACCACCTGCGTAGAACCAAGGGCAGGACTGCAGCAAAAATGTTTTCTCTGGTCTTTTTTCCTTCTGTTCCAGTTTTTCACAGTTTGACTGGGATAGGGCACCCAAACCCAAGGGGAAAGAAGACCCCGTGACTACTGGGAAAAACAAGCAAAAAATGGGGACCAAGGATGGAGAGACAGCCAAAGAAATAATTGACATGGAAAATGCCCCCAAGGAGAGGAAACTGTACCTGCAGGAGGAATGCAGGATCCTCACAGAACACCTGGACACGTACCTGGGAAGAGCAGAGCAGCTCCTGCATGGAATCAAATGCCTGGAAAAGGAAGCCCAGGAGACTGAGGAGCAGAGCCAGGCTTACCTGTCCTGCAAAGCCAAGTGCAGCCAGGACCCCCCGGATATGGTGATCACCCTGAACGACCAGAATTGCCGGGATCTGGCCCAAGTCCAGGCGCAGAAGGAGGAGCTGATCCCACGGTATGATGCGAAGGAGCAGGAGGTGAGGAGCTCCCTGAAGGACACGGAGGCCGAGGCCGCGCTCCTGGACACGGAGCTGGAGGAGCTGGAGCCGTACAGGGACCGGTTGGTCCAGGCGGAGCAGAGGCTGAAGGCGCTGGAGAAGGAATTGCGGGTCACGAGGATCCGGTGTGCTGAGGAAACCCACGCCATCAGGAGCAGGTTGCTGCAGGAAAAGGCCGATTGCGAGCAGGAGTTCCACCAGAGGATGCAGGAGCTCACCTGCAGAGCACAGGAGGTGGCGCTCCAGGCTCTGATCCAGCACGTGGAACAGGTGAAAGCAGAGAACAGGCACCTGCGCCAGGAGCTGCTTGGCCTCCTCCAGCACTGCCAGCTGCTCAGGGACTCCAAAATCCGGCTGCAGGATCAGCAGGAGCAGCTGCTGCGGGAGAACCAGTGCGCCCAGCGGGCAGCACGGCTCCCACCAGCCCGAGCCCCGCGGCGCCGCTGGGACCGCCTGCCGCGCTCACCCGTCAGGGGCGGCCACTGACCCCACACCGCCTGCCCGGGACCGGCAGGAAATAAACGCGGAAGCAACCAAACGCTGTTGGCAGTGGAAGCACGGAGGGGTTTGAGCTCTGCTCACAGGGATCCGTAGAATACATTTATGGGCTGGATCCAGAGCGATGTTCTCCTTCTGCCCCAGGGAGGTGGTGGCTGCCCCGTCCCTGGAAGGGTCCAAGGCCAGGTTGGAGGGGGCCTGGAGCAGCCTGGTGCGGGGGAAGGTGTCCCTGCCCGTGGCAGGGGTGGCCCTGGACACGCTTTGAGGTCGCTCCCCAAGGATTCTCCGCGAGGCTGAGGGAAAGAGACCTTCCCAGGAGTGCTGGGGTGGGGAGTGACATCNGGGGGCATGGGGGAGGGACAGGGGTGATGGGGGGGCCCTGAGGGTGTCAGGGTTGTCCCCATGATGTCACCTCTCAGCCACTCGCAGTTGTAGTTGCTGTGAATTCCGTTGGAGTGCAGCCGGATCTCTGCCGTGTTCCCTTTCTGGGTGACATCGGTGACCTTGAAGGTCTCAAAGGGTGGGATCAGCACCTCCTGCTGGCTGACTTTGGCAGAATAGCCCCATATGGCCACGCCGTGGCACGTGTAGACCTGGAACTTGGTGTCATTCCCAAATTCATTAGCAACTGCTTGAAGCCGTGATGCCGATGTGAATTGACCAAACCGGACAGTGTGGCCACGCTCTGCCGTGAAGTGGATCCCTTCCACCCCCCGGTACACCTCATAACACTGGTGGGCAGGGTTCAGCACTGCCAGGGCGTCGGTCAGCAGGAAATGCAGCGTTTTCCAGTGGAAGTTGTCCCGGTATTCCTGGCGGGAGCGTCCGGCCACGCGCACGGCACTGTTGAACTCCCGGTACAGGTCATCCATCGTGTAGGCCATGAGGGCGATGGCGTGGTCCGGAGATGGCAGAGGGTACACACGGGACCCCCGACACTGCCACTCGGCCGTGGCCTTGGCCCAGCCCCGGGCGAACAGAGGGTTCTGCTGGAACTCAGAGTATTTGAGGGCCGGCAACGCCGCGGCCATTGCAGGGCCACAGTCCCAGTACTGGTCATCGAAGGAGTTCTTGGCCATGTCCAGGGGCAACTTCTTGGTAGCCATGGCGACCACGGTCATTGCCAGCAGTGCCAGGGTGTGAGCCAGGGGAGCCATGGAGGGGAGAGGCCACAGGGACCAGAGTGGACACTGGGGGAAACAGGGGGACAGTGAGGGGACACTGAGGGACATGGAGGGACACAGAGGGGGACACTGAGACACACTGAGGGACACAGGGGGGGACACTGAGGGTCATGGAGGGACATGGAGATGGCTCCTTAGAGAGGGGCTGGGGAGAGGTGTGTGGTCAGCCAAGGGGGAGGGGAGGCAGCCCAAGCCAGGAGTCCCCTGGACATGTCCTGGGACTCAGATCCCAAATCCTGGATTCATGTCTGGACCCCCCAGTGTCCCCCAGCCACCCCCAGGACCACAATCCCACCCCCACAGT
>VXAC01004466.1:1222-50674 GCA_013399225.1 Rhipidura dahli | reverse complement strand
TACATCAAATATATATTCAAGTTTCTGAATAGTTTCAATCACTCTAAAATTGCACATGATTGCTTTTAGACTCCCCAAAATGCTTTCATCTAAGAGCAGAAAAAAAGTGGAAATTTAAAAGCATTGTTGGGGCATGTCTAATAGATTTGTTTAACTCTCTCTGTCTTGATACATGCAACACGGTTGATTGTATTCTCCTTAGCAGAGATCTTGAAACTGTAAATACATTTTTGAAGTAAATAGTCATGATAATTGCTTAATGAAGTATCACACACCAGCAGTTTTGAATATTAAAAAAAAAAAATTCAAAACTACTGTGTGGTGTCTCTTTCTACTAGAAATGGGATTTTACTTTTAAACTTCTGTTATATTTGGAGAGAAGCAATCCCACCGAAAATGATACCACTACTAATAAAGAACATACTATCTTTCATGTGGCTATTTTTTTTTTCATGTTTAAGGTTTCTTTGTTATTATCTCAGTAGCAAGACTCTCCACAGTCTTAGGGAGAAAATCAAAATATGCCTTAAAGCAATAATCTTTTAATAAGTATCAAATGTCTTTCAATGAGATAAAAGAATTCTCTGGAATGCTTATACACACATACCCACACACACACACACACTTACTTCACTATTAATCTTATTTTACACCTTTTCAACAATATTTTTGGGATTTTTTTTTTTAACCAAGACTAAACCCTTCTAACAAATCTTAGATAAATGAATTTCTAAATGCTACTAATGAATATTTTGTTTAAATTGTTTTTTCCAGTTGTTTGGCCTCCTTGTCCTGAGGGTTTTGGGAGGTGGGACCATCTCCTGTGGTCTCAGGTGTTTCCATTGGCCAAAACAGGGATGTGACTCCAAACTTCTTTAAGACACCAGCTTGAGGAATTAGGTCTTTTTGCACTGATTTTTCAGGAGTGCAGCATTCACACAGACAAAACCAGGGGAGATGCTGGGAGCCTGCATAACTCTGCTAATGGACATGAAGGGACACTGAACCTCATCACTCAGGCTTAGAGTTGTCCCACACAACTTTAGTCCTTATCCCAGGAAATGCAGCTGGAAGGTTAGTGAGCTGAGGTGTCTTCTCCAGGCAGCAAGGATATGTGGGCAAGATTCCCAAAATTAGGCTGGGGACATGTCCTGCCAGTCTCCTGCCACGGGGGACGGGGATGAGCGGCATCAGGGTTAATAGGCTGGGGGAAGCAGAGGAGGTCTGGATGCCACTGATGAGAGACAGAGGTTCCTTTGCTAATCAGGGAATATTGCATACTCTTACCTCTCATCCAGCCTTAAAGTTTGACTTAATCTGTTGAGAGAAGAACGATGTTTATGTTTATTTTTGTATTCATATCTATCTGTGTCTGAGGTTAAATTGCAATGCAGACCCCTTGGTCCCACTGCTTCCCTGTGGCTGTGGCGTGTGGAGGGCAGTGCTCCCTGTGTGCTGCTGGAGGGCTTGTGCTTTCTGCTCAGTCTCCTCCTTGAGGTGAGAACCTGGAGTGTTTTCACCCCACAGAAAGTAAGTATGAAAGTGCTGCACTGCAGAGTGAAGAGGTTCTGTATTCTCAAGTAACTTAAACGGGGCCTTGAGTGAACTAGGAAAAAGTTGAGGTTTTTATAAAATGGTGCCTCTTTCACCTCAACTTCAGTGACAGCAAGCTGCAAGTTGCCTACATGCCACAGGTTAAGTTGTCAAAGTTGTTCTCTTTCCTAATGCTTCTTATGACAAATACTCCTAATTGCTTCTTCCTTTCATACTTTTCCGTGTCTCCTGGCTCAGACTTCCATCTGTAGCCTTCACAGTTTGTCTTTCAAAGCTTGGCCTCAGTTGTGTCTATCTGTGTTTCTATTTCTTTCCAGCTCGAGCATCCCCTCCCCGTGTCCCCATCCCTTAGTGCCTGCAGAGCAACTCGCGGGCACCCGCCAGCTGCTGCAGAGACCGAGCTCTTCCCACCCTTCCCGACAGCTGGGCAGGATGCTGTCCTGTGCTGCCCACACCTCGTGCATAAAGAGGCACAACTTCCCTCTCTCTGAACATCCCAAAGCACTCCTGCCACACCGAATGGGAAAACAGAAATGCCATCACCAGCTACTGAGGGGAAAATGCAGTGAAAGGGAAAAAGAAAATTAAACCAAACGTGGTTTGTCTCTCCCATGGAGGTGGGTCCAAATGTTGTACCTCCTGGGCCAGACCTCCCTAACGTGTATGGTGGTGCTAATTTGAGTTGCGAACTCCTGATTACTTATTTAAGAAATCCACATACCAGTGTTGCAAGAAGGAGACTTTGAAAGCCTTTTAAGTATCTTTCTCATTAATTTACTTAATCCTCTGATCTTGCCTTCTTTAAAGTTGTTTATTTTTAAAAGAAATACGAAAGTGAGCTGGAAAGCTTTGTTACTAAAAGAGAAGTTTTTAAAACTGTGTGGGATACAAAGTAATTAAGAGAATATAAATATAGGCGCAAACAGTACACAAACACATGGATTTGGTGTGCTGGGAGAGCCTCCTCCACCGGCTTTAAAGGGAAGCAGAGGACAGGGTAGCAGAGTACAGGTAGCAGATTTCTGCCTCAGCCAAAGTAAAACTTTGCTGTCAATGTTTATTGTCATTTTTCAATACTTCTAAATGCTATAAGACATGAAAATAAAAGGGTTTTTGTAGCATAGAAGGTGGAACCTAATTCCATATCTGATAAGAAGTTCAAAATTTTCACATTATTTTTCATTCTGAGCAATTTTATGGCCATTTTCAAAAGTGCCCCGACATTTCAGATTCCTGCACTTCAGGGTGCTTTGCTTTGGATATGTAAGGAGATTTCCTTTTCAGAAAGTAAGTTGCTCAGCCATCTCTGCAAAGCAGGTCCCTCCACTGTGCTCCACACCCAAAATAAACCACCAGAGGCACCCAAATCCATTCTTTTCTTATAAAGATTTTACTCAGCTAACTGGGACAGGGCAGGCCTGAATTTTGGATGAAAGAAAACTTAGATGAGCAGGGAAGTTGTTCCCCAAGGACTATATCCTCAGTGATACTATGAGCCAGCAACCCCTGTAGCTTTCAGCATCTCTCATGATCAGACTGGATGTCTTTTGCCCGAGGCTGAAAATCTCTTCCTCTCTAAAACCAAAGAGATGTTGGCTGTGAGTTATGATTAGTAATAGAGTCCATTTGTGGTGAGGTGGGGGGAAGGGGAGATGATGGACCCAGAATCATAAGACTTTATGTGCTCGGCTTATTTCCAAACAACCAGAAATGACTGCCCTGGTCTGGGTAGTTCACTGACTGAGGATAAAAACAAGGAGAGAGCACAGGCAGAACAAACAAACAAATTATGTGTAAGTAGTTTGCACTCTTTATAAGTGGCATAATTGAAATATAGCATGTTGAAGGATAAACTCAGGGAGTTACACTGACTAAAAGGCCTCCTGGAAGAAAGATCAAAATTGCTGGGTTGTCAGGAAAACAACCCCGAGCAAGAACATTGGCAAAACAAAGTGGGAAGATATCCAAGTGCCTGCCCAGAGCATCAGCACCCAATTCCACTCACCCACTGGGGAAGAGGATGGCAGCAGGGTGGTGCTGACAATCTGATCTCAGATACTCCTCTGAGATCAACTCTCACCAGCGTGTCTGGGTGAGCTGCAGAATAAAAATGTTCCAAATTTGGAGGCCCCAAGAGGGGGTAAGTTGTGTTTGGCCAGGCTCTAATTGCATCCTTGCATTACTATGCAATTAATTGCTGCCATGGTCTGCTTGAGAGGAGGGAGTGTGCCAGCTCCATTCCTGGGCAGCCCCGGAGGCTGGAGGAGCTCATGGCTCTCGCTCCAGGGGGTGACCTACTCGGATGGCTCTGCAGCTCTCCTGCCAGCCCTGCTGGCAGTACCGGTCTTCCCAGGATGATGTGCTTTCTTCCTGCTGTGTAGTTCTCTTAGCAGGCATTAAAAGTTTCAGAAATTGCATAGAAAATGTAGGGCAGGGAGAATACATAGATTTTTACAGATTTCATGTATCTTAGGAAAGAGAGGACTGCAGAAAAAATGTGAGCCTCAGTTGTGTCTATCTGTGGTATTACTGCTTTCAGTGCATACCTCAAAAGGAGGCAGTGTCTTGCAGAAAATAAAAATAATTCCCCTACAAAGGGGAAAAGAAGAATAATTTTGCTTTTGCTTTTGCTTTATAGATCACTATAGTTCTGGTGCCAAGGATAACATAGAAAAATAGCACAAATTCCTGAATGCAAGGAAAAGGTGTTTAACCCCAAATTGGGATGTGCTCCTCATTTCTAACATGTCCCTCACTAAATTCTTGCCTGTAGGAAAGAGATGAAAAGGATGAGGACATATTTATAACTCCCAATGTCTGATTGCCAGTGTCAGCCTCAGTGATCAAATGGTGTCATGGAGGATGGGGAACAAAGAGTGGGTGCAGAAGAGGGAGGCAGAAGAGTAGCTCCCCATGAATCCCAATATTGAATAGTCAGTGCTTTGCTTGCCTGGTTTAACTCTGGCAGCAACACCAGGGCTTTTTTCCTGTGTCTTCCTGAGGTTTCAGGTGTAGGCTGGCTCCTGGATTCTTGCAGGAGATTCCTTTTATTCCTGGCCATCCTCCCAGTCTCCTGGGGAGCAGCTGCAGCACACAGCAGTTTTTCCAAAACCTGTGAGTGGCAGACAGCTCTTGGCCAGCCCAGAGGAGCAAGCAGCCTCTGCCAGAGCACATCTGGTTAGAAACTAAGAGGGTAAGCCTGGCTTGTATGCCTGTGCTTCATCTGGAGACCCCACCAAGGGCAAAAGGAGCTGAAGGTTCCTGTACTTTGGAGCTCCTCTGTCTTGGGCACCTGGCAGCTGATGCCAATTCATGCTTCAGGCAAGTGGCCTGTGAATCACAGAATCATGGAATCATTTAGGTTGGAAAAGACCTTTAAGATCATTAAGTTCAACCATAAAGAACACATGTGGCCTAATTCCACTTGTTCATTTCTTCCTCTGTTTAGCAGAACCCACTTTGGGTTTATAAGCAGTAAGGAGGTAGAAGAGGAAGACTAGCAGATGGGTGGGGGACATGTTGGGTTCTACCTTTGTGGGTTTCAATATTTATTTTATTTTAAATATAGACATTTGCATAAACATAATGCTATGCTCAAAAAACCAACTGTGTAGTGTCACCTCGGTGTATATGACTAGACACTTAAAAAAACAAGGTTCCCTGGTTACACTGGGTGGGACCAGCTGGCACTCAATACCCTCATGTGAACCTAAAAATACTCAAAGGTCAGGGCTATGAAAGAAAAGAACCTTTTTCCCAGTCAAGCTTTTTGTCAAGAAGTAGAGGAAAAAGGTTTTTTTGTTCTAGTGGTTGAATTACTGCACAGAGAAAGTCCCCACAGTGAAGCATTTTCATGATTTTTCCAGGCTGAGGCACCATTTCAGTCCTTTGGGAAGATGCTGGCCACTGTGGGCTTTTAGTAGGGATTTCTGTCACCCGGAACAAGTAAGCTAAGTCCTGTATGTTGAACATCTTAGACAGTTATCACCCACAACCTACTTGAGAACTGAAATTCTTGCTACAGCTTGGCAAAGTTATCTCAAGTGTGCAATGATGGGGAAAAGTGTGTCTGATCTATTTTAACCATTTTCTTTGGGGACCCTTTGGTTAGCTATTTTTCCTGCTGCATTTTCACCCAGTTGCATAAATGAGCCAGACACATGTTTAAGTTTGATCCATTTATCCATTTTATAATATCTAAGTCCCTGATGCAGATGATGAACAGCCTGGGCTGGCCTGCTGTTCTGCCTCATCACCCCTTTTGGAGCACAACCTGTGCAAGGGATATGAGATGGGGTGGAGTCAGTTTTGCCAGTGCAATTATTGTCTTAAGGTTTGCTTTATGGAAAAGAAAGGAGGAGAATGAGAAGGGAATGATGAGAAGGGACTGGATGTTCTCCTCACCCTTCCTCACCCCACCCACTGCTGGTGGGCTTTGTGCCTCCTTCCACACCACATGAGACTCAGCCCCAGCAAACTTCAGAAGCTGGAGTCCTTTGACCAGTGTGATCCTTTGTCTTTTGTACCTTCTCCAGAAGACACACACACATCCCAGCCAGTGACTGTGTCTCCAGAAGAGCTGAGCTGGGCACGTCTCCAGAGGCAAGGCCAAGTTACTCTTGGGAGGGAAAGCAATAAGGGCTAAATAGTGTTTACCTTATGTTTCTCATTCACAGCCTGCTTTAAATCATTTGTAACAGGGCCGGGGGGGGGGAAGGGGGACGATACTGGGATTGTGTGCAGTCCGAATGCCAAGAAGTGCTTTCCCCTTCCCTGGAGATGTGCTCTGCAGAGCCTTGCAGGGTGTGATCTCTTATTTGGTAATGTGAACACAAGGAGCAGAAGCACAAGCAACCACCACAGCAATAGCATTAGATCAGAGGATTTGGACTTTGCTGTGCTCCCACACCCAAGTCAGACACAAAAATACGCGAGCACACATTTGCAGATGTGCATGTGCATGTGCTCACAAAGGCTGTTTTGGTTGAAAAAAATAGGGGGAAATTACTGTTTCTATCAAATAATACACTTTTCAGGAAAGCTTCAGTTTGCTGTGAGCACCAGGGCCACCAGATCAAACTTTCTGTGGGAGCCTCTGTGAGGTCTCTGCTTTGGACTCTCTTTTATTGCAGTGTTCAAAAGAAAGTAGGTGCCCCACTCGCAAGCAGGGCATCGAAGTGTACCACTTGCATAAGGACTTGTTCAAAACTAACCCACAGGCTAAGATGCAAACTATTACTTGGCACAACTAGATTTGCCCACTTTGCCTTGACTCTCTTTTGTACATGTGTCCGTGACAGTATCATGCAGAATAAACAGGTGCCACCTTCTCTGCCTCACTTTTGAACCCATTTGTTTAAAGGTTAATGCATAAACCCCAAAAACAGATGTCGAATTTGGCATAAAAAGCAAAATAAAATCACCTTCAGGAACTTGCCAGTTTTACCATTTAGGAGTCTGCATGGGCATTGATTTGAGGCAAATATTCTAAAGTTTGCATTACCCTTTGAAAAGTGCTAATGTAGTTCTTGTCACTTTAAATTAACTTTAGATGAGAGGGACTGACAGAAACATGGAGATGTGTGAACTATATTTGACTGATATTCTGTCAAATATTGCATGGGGTTATGATCCACAACTTTTCCCATCTGCTGCTCAAACCTGAATCCTTGAATGCACAATGGATTAATTACCATATTTTGTTCTGATTTCACTTAGTAGTATAAAAGACTGTGAATGTTAAATGTACCCTTACCTGCCTTCTTTTTCTAAGGGTAAGGTATAGAGGAGGGGAGACAGGGTGTTCTTTGGCAATTTTTTACACCCACATAGAATGATTCTTGAGCACACCTCTTCTCGAACAATTCGATTCCCAGAAGTTAACCAGGGTAGCGCAGCACTCAGAATTTCATTCACTCCTTTCCTTGCGAGACTTTCTTCCCCCTCAGTAATAAAAGCAGCGAGTGCTGATGTAGCACATTCCATCGGCTGCGCTTTACAAGCAGCAGTATAATTACACCCGGCTCTGCCATTTGGTGTCCTCGCAGAAGGATACGGCGTGGAGCGCTGGAGGTCAGCGCTTTCCACCGATGTTGTGTTTCCTAGAAGGCCTGACATTGATTCCCCAGTACCACCTGCGCATCCCAACAACTCAGGCTGGCGCTCGGAAGCCAGCCTGCCCCTTTCTGCAGCTGGACACCCAGAATGCTGGATGTCTTAAATTAAAGGCTGCTTTGAAAATAGGGGCTGTATTAACTTGCCAAAAACCCCCAGTGCTTCAGTGAAAACAACTCAGAAGGCTTTAGTAAAAACTCTTTTTTTCTCCTAACCTCCTCCTTTCCTACAAGTACTATTGGGATGAGTTATCTTGACTTTCAGCTGAAGGAATTAATGTCCACTTTTGTTGATGTACCAAATAGCAAACTCCAGTAATAGCTATTTCCCTCATTTTACAGAGTCCTTAACAAATGTATCTCTTAAGTATTTTTTCTTTAAGAGGACACTGTGCATTGCAGTGACATCCTGGGTTATATTCTGGCACTGCAGTGCTTAACAGATAGGAAACATTTCTATGTGTGTCAGGCTGACTCTAACATTCCTGTGTCAGTGAGAGAGCATGGTTATCCAGAAATAAGCAAACTCAACAATGGTGTGAAAAGCAGATTGAACATATGAGGTCAGAGAGCCTTGTAAAATTGAGAATCAAACCCGTTTTTTATTACAGTGAAGTCCTTTCTGGGAGAACTTAATAATATTACACTTGGGAGTAATTGTGAACCCGGTCCTGTCTTTTATATGTTTTGTCAGGTTCTGGAGATTTAAGAATAACATTGCTCTTCTCCAGTACTAGAATATTACATAGATTCCTCAGACATATCCATAGCCAATCCTCTGTACATTTTTATTTTCCAATGCTTTTCAAATGCCATTATTCTTACTTCATTCCTTTTCTTATGAAATCTTCAAGCCTTGATTTGGGTACTCTTTGCTCCAGGTTTCTTTCTGTGATTACCAAAGGTGGGGCTCAGCAAGGGAAGGTTCTACATAAGAAATATTTCTGTTTTGTCTGGGAGGTGTTCTGCTATGAAGGTGCATGCTTGTCCTTCACATCCACTTAGCTTTAATCCTGAGGGGTGAAGAGGATGACATTATGTGAACCCAAGGAGGAGAAAAAAAGGGGTCTTGAGATACTCTTGGAATATATCAACAAGTTCTCACTCTTTGGGTGGAAGTTAATCCTCAGTCTGAGTGCATTCCTATCCTCTTGCAATAGCAAGTAGGTAAATGCCTACCAATATTGTCAAGCCCAGAGCTTGTCTCTGTAGGACAGCTGAAGGACTCAATAACCTTCCAAACTTTTCTAGAAAGCACTTGGCTGATGGTTCCACCCAACACCAACAAATGCTCAGGTGGCATTTTGGAAAATACTCATCATTAAACTCACCCTGCTTCTGTTAAGTCAATCCCACTGAAAGCTGATGCCTTAAACTCTACTGGAGGGTCAAAGGAGAAACCTTCTGTTTTAGTGCCACTTTTCAACTTCTCTTCATCCAGCAAGCATCTGGCCCAGTTTAATAATCTTTGTTCTGAGTGGTGTCAGGTCATTAGCAAACCCTTAATGGGGACAAGGGTTGCAGCATTGGACCTCTATTTAGGGAATCTATTCCAAAAGGAAAAGGTATGATGTTTCTTGCAAGTGACATAAAGATTAATGAGGGATAGACAAATGCCCTTGCTCCAAAGTCAGCAAAAAATAGAAGGTTCTGTTTAAACTTTTCAAAATTAATTACAGTCAGGTGCTGACTATCAAGAAACAAAATGAAATCTGAGTTGAAGAGTCTGGAATAATTCTCTGGGTCTTTCCCCAAGCCTGTCACTCTTTTCTATGGATATGAATATTAAGGGGTAACAGAGACTGCAAATTTACACATCCTGAGCTTGTGAGGCAAGCTGGGGACTCAAAAAAACCATTTGGGAACTGCAAAGGTTGTTGGATATTTAGAAAATACTTTCAACCTGATTTATGGATTTAAAAGAGGAAAACTTTTTTGGATTTTTACACCTTTTTCAGAGAGTCCAGATTTAACTCTAGGAGCTGGTGGAAGAAAGGATGAAAACATCTTTATGTATATGAAGGCAAATTATTGGAAGTTACAAAAATTTTTATTTTAGCAAGGCAGTTAAGGTTCCATTTGAATTGTTTAGACCAGATAATTTAATATTCACATTTATCTTGCAAAACTACAGATTGTGTCTGTGTGGGTGCTAGAAATGTGTTGTGGAAAGGGTCAGAACAGTTTCAGAAATGTATAGCGGGACAAGTCAGAGGCAGGTGAGAATGAAAACCAAGTAATGATTCATTACTGCTGCCTATTTTTGAAGTAAACCACCAGACCACTGTGCACCAGCTCTTTGCTATGTTCCAAAATATGTTTTACAGGCCTTTTTTTTTAACTTTATTTTTAAATAATTTTATAGTGTTTATAAATGTACAAAGCCCTGGTGTTATTCACAACATAGACTGCTAGCAAGTTTGAAGTGATTAGATCTTTTTGAGGTGGAGTTAACATGTATCTGCCAAAAGATATGGTCAAGTGCTGTACTGTTTGCAAAATGCATTTTTAGCTGTTCTTACATTGCAAAATATTTTGTTAGTGTCATATTTTCAAATGAACAATTGCTTTCCTTAAAAAAAGACAAAAAGCCAACGTTGTTGAATGCCATTTTCAAAATACAAGTTTTCATGGGAAACAAAAAATTACTCTCACTTTAGTAAACTCTTAGGCAGAAACCAGTGACCCAGCCAGCTCAAGACCACGCAGGCAAGTTTATTCACAGAGAGCAAAACCAATAAATGCTCCCACAAATGACTTTGGAGAGAATTCTGAACATTTCTTTCCTTTCCTTCCCCTCTTTCCTCACCAAAGCAGTGTGCATCCTGACAAAAGAAAAACCACAGAATGTGCAGAATGTCAACAAGATCCTGGAATCTGATTCCAACTAATTTTACTGGGCTTGGAGTCGGGTACTTGCTGCCCAGAAGACCAGACAATAGGTTCATTCCTTCTCCTGGAGAACTACAAAACGAGGCATTTCCTCCACATGTTCCCATGGCAAAACATGCAGAGCACGTGGAGCTCACGACTTGCTGCTCACCCACAGCAATGCTCACACTGACCCGCTGTGTGCTGGTTTCTCCCACTGCATGCTCATTTAAACTTCACAGTCATGTGAACATTCATTAAACCAATTGGGGACAGGTGGTTTTTGCACTGGAAACATGTGAAAACATGTGTTTTCTATATTGTTTTTTATATGAAGGCTTGTGTCCAACAACCTAATTATTTTTACTTAAGTATTACATCACTTTCACTAGCACAAACAGAGTGCCAGCACCTGCTCTTTGCTGTACTCTCTAATGTTTTCTGTGTCCTCACCTATCTTCCAAAACAAAGGGGGATCATTCTCACCCTGAAGGAATTTACTGAATGGTCTCCATCTGTGCCACAACAGAGACAAAAAACAGAGCAATCAGTTCTTTGGCTACTGATGTTGACTGAAGTAACTCATGTTCCTCTACTCAAAGTATTTATCTCAATCCCCTAAAGACATTCAAGAAGGAGCTGCTGCACATGAGCAATCACAGACATTTTGACACCTTTCAAACGGACTTTCTCCAGATGACCTAATGGTCCCTCTTCTTTTAAAAAATCTGATATTAGAAGTGCTGATTTTTGTCAACATCTTGTGGAATGAAAAATCTTAGAGGTAAAAAAAGATAGGTAAAATACTCTCCTGGTTTTCTGCAGCCACATTATTATTTGGAAAATCTCTCATATGAGGTCAGAAGACAAGGAGGAATTCACGATCTTATTCCTGCAATACCTCCCAGAACTGATTAAAAAGGAAGGGCAGAACTGTGTGAAGGACTGCACATGCAAACTGAATTATAACTTGTAGAAAGACCCACCCAACCCCCCAGTTTCCATTCCTCCTTCTCTGAACATTGTCATGTCTACCATCATTCTGCTCTTCTACCTGCAGTCGCTCTTCAGGGTGCACCAGGCTCCCTCCTGTATCAGCCCTCATTGCTGTGTCCCATGCTCTGCCTTGTTCAGCAACTCTTGCACTCATGCTGGCAGCTTCTCTGCCCCTGAGCTCCCTTGCACTCATGTCTTCAGTTTTTCTGTCCTCCTTCTGTGTCTTGTTCTTGAGGGATTTCATCTGTGTTTGATTTCAGCTACCATCTTTGATTTCCTGATTCCTTTTTCCAGTATGATTTGTTTCCTTCTATCCCAGTTAAAATCTCATCATTTCTTTCGGATATATCTTTACAGTGTCAAATAAGTTGGATTTCATCTGGACTGCTCTCTCTTAATACCCTACATCCAAGTTATCTTTGTTGGCACTTTCTGCATAACTTCTTTGAGATATTCTTCTCCCAACCAATTTGTTTATTGAAGCTCTTCTCATCTGATTACAGGACCCCTTTCTCTCATCTAACTCTGTATCTCCTCTCATTCTGAATGGTGCCCATTTTTCATCACATGGATCCCATCAATTTTGGTTTTGCCTTCCTCCATTATCTTATCCACTGTAGCAAGTAGCAGCAGTTTGTTTCTGCCTTCAGTGCCCTTCAAGGTTTCTTCCCTCTCCATCCATTTCCTGCTGTTCATTTCTTCAAGAGCAGCTCTTGTTCCAGCTGGTCTGACATGCCCATGTCCATAGCTGTCCTTTCATGCCACCTGTCTTTTCACCCACATTTCCTGAGAAGCTCTCTGCACACATTTGCAATGCTGTTGAATTTCAAAATCTCCCTCAGTTCTCCTTTGATTGGATGACCACTGAAAACTCAACTGCACTTTGACTGTCATATTGGCAGTCTAACTCTTTCCCTCCACTTCCACATTTTACTGTGTCTATCTCTTGACTCTGAACGTTGAACTTTTTCCTTTATTTTTATTCTGTTTGTGCAGAGCCTTTTGCTGTGAGCTCCTAGTCCATGACTCCTAGAGGATATGTCAGTGCTCTCAAGTAAGAGGGAACATGAATACTGCAACGAAGCCAAAACTCTTGGAAATCTTTGTGATTCAGGGTGTTCAGAATCTGAACCTAGCTCCAGCCACAAACTTTGCACTTGGCCTGCAACTCTGTGTAAAACACATATTGGAACGTCCTTGAAATTAAGGGGTGGTGTTGGAATCTGCATCCAAATTTCACAGCTGTAGGTCACCTCTCAAACACGGGTATTTGGAAGACAGCGAGGATTGTGCTGTAAGCAGCTACATCGGCGATGAGATATTGTTGCTCTTTTTTGCCATCTGTGTTTTTGAAATGCTTGCTACAAGGACAGCTGTGAGGCAGATGCCGTTCTGAGTTCAGATGCGGAATGTTACAGGGTCACTCTGCTTACCTTATCATAAAAGAGCACGCGTTTTTTGTGCTCTTCATGTACTGGAAAACAAGTCCATGACAAATACTGTATTGTGTGCAAGGGCTGGGGGTGGGGGAGAAGAAGGGAAGGGTATCTTGTCCTTAGGGGCTGCTGGTGCTAGGCACCACAGAAGAAAGCCCTGTTTGTCAGCTGCTCTTAGGGATACAGGGCCCAGATGCAGCACCTGCAGCAGCTCAAGGATGGCTCCCTGGGTGAGGAGCTGTGCTCCTCTGGCTGGGAGTTCTTGCCTGCCACGCAGAGATGGGAGGAGCAGTGGAGCTAAACTACTGCAGGAAGGGAATCTGGGAGGTACACAGCCTGACAACATGGGGTGAGGAATTCTCAGATGCTTTTAAAGGATTTCTGCAAGAGGCTGAATAAAGTGTGGTCCTAGCCTTTGGTCCGTATTCTGTGCATGAAAAAATTATGTATCATGAATAGGTGAAGGGAGATAGTTGTGTTACAGGATGTTGATCCTGGTGTCACCAGCTGGGCAAAGTGAGAGTTTGAATCTGGAAACTGGTTCTTGAGTTTGGAAGGAGTAGAAGGTGCTCAGAGGTAGGATAAAAACTGTTGGAAAAGAGCCAAGCCTCAGTGTGCCTGATGGGGGATGCAATGATGGAAAGCAAGTGGGTTTGAAGCCTAAGGTAGGAGGTGAACAAGGAAATCTGGGCTGAAAGGTGGTAACTCCTGTGGGGATGAGGTCTGCCTGCAAGGGAGATGGGCTGCAGGACAGGGGTGTGTGTGATGGCTGGCATGGTGAAGAAAAGCTTCTAGCAGGGCCAAAGGTAGGTCAGGGAGAGGGGGGAGAGAGGCAGGAAAGGAGGAGAGGTGAAAAAGCCAGAAAGGAGGGATGCAGGAATTTTTCTCCATCTGGCTCTTTTCTACTCAGTGAATAAGCCTGTGTCTTTCTTCCCAGTGTCCCTCTGTCTTGGAAAATTGGGTTGAGCTATGCGAAGGAGGATAAGAGAGCAAGGATGGAAGAAGTCTTACAGCATTGGAATCCCACCAACTTGTCTGGGCAGCTGTTACTGCTGATTATGTATGCTGTACTCATGCGTGCTACATTTCCCATGTTAGCTGCATGATTTGGAGCCTGCCTTTGCAGACAAAGGTTTTGGGCTGTGCTCTTCCAACTTACTGGCCTGTGCAATTTGTTACAGGAACAGCTACAGATTCCAAGGCACATGATAAACACTGAAAATGGAGACTCATACCTGATTGCCTCTCTGCCTAATGTATCTGTCTACCTTTTGTATTCATATAGTTTCCTTCATGGCAGGGTCTTAGTACCATTGTAAGTTGAATGGTGAACATACCTGGCACAGGCGTCAGTATGGAAACATTGCCCACTGCCATATTTTATACACAGTTGCCCAGACAAATACAGGGTTGTACCCTGATGCTATTAAATGCACAGAACTCCTATCTGGAGTCAATGAGAGTTGTGCATAAAAAAATCAGTGGAAAGATTTGACCCCTTTCAAGTGGAGCAGTCCATGATACAAATTGCACTGTCTTTGTTGCACACAGAAAATAAACCTCACATTTTTTCCTGGCTGTCCCTTTTTGCTAGCATGCCCTTTGGAATGTGTTTTTTCACCCCACTGTATCTTACTAGCATCATGAGATGGTTTTCAATAAAGGTGCAGTGAAACCCTACAGGGTGGGGATGCCTGACTGTCCTTTTAAACACACTTATAAATATTATTGCTGATTATTCACATGTGAGCTCTTTGCATGGCATAATTTAAACTAGATTATAAAAAATTAGAAATATAATAGAGGTATTATTAAACATGTGGGGATATCATTGTTATACCCACAGGTAAAAATCACTGTCTGAAATCACCTCAGAGGGATGCAGACTGAAAGAAACTGCGAGTTTTGCTGGTGGTTTAGAGGATGTTCTATTGCTGAGCTACTAAATAAATCCCCTTTTGCCCTGCACTGCCTCCAGCAAGCCCTTAGCCTTCCCCACTCTGTCTTCCCCACACTGTTTCTCTATTTTTCCTCATAATCTCAGCCCTGATTCTCTTTTTCCCATTCTTCTGAATGTTGAAGTCACGACCTTTGTGGTTTATAGGCCACAAGAGACTGAGCTAAATGTGTTAGCACAGAGTCAAAACAAGTAATAGCTGGCCAATTAAATTAATAATCCATATTGTTACAATGTTTAACCACGGCTGTTTCCTCAGTGGTCTGTTTAAATCACAGCCAAGTCCTGACCTATTAAAATGAATAACTGAAATTATGAGAAACTCCATTTAATAAACACAGCAAGGAACGCAACACAATCGGTATGAAATATTTATTACCACTTTAAGCAGCAGCTAGTTGAGATTTAAGATTGGATTAATGAAGGGGTTTTAATTTCTGGCTAAGGGTAGAAAGCTTAAAATCTGGAACATTTCCTCAATTTCCTGGTATGGCTTTGCAATGGGCAAGACGTGAGATGGGAGCGCACAATTCGATTCATGCTTTCCCCTTGCAGAGTTCTCTCCAGACACGTTCGATGCAGAAGGAGATCAAAGCAAGCAGGCTCCAGACAAGTGGCTCAAGTGGCTTGAAAAAACTCTGGGGAATAAGGGCTGGAGCACTAGACATGAGCCTTTGGATTTTAAAATGAGCACTCCTGCCAACCGCCATCCTATAGAGAGCAATGTTAATGGAAGGCTGGTACATTCCCAGTGACAACGGCTCGTGTGCATGCATTTTTTTGCAGTATGTCTCAGGGCTAGAGGAGGGGAGAAAAAAACCCTTCTCTCTGAAATTTGTCAGACAAAGTCTCAAGCTGGGAGCAAACTCTTATTGTTTCAAGTGGCCCAAGTATTGTTTTTCTTAAGTGTAGAACCACCAAGGTTTTGCTATTTTTATTCACGCTGCACATACATCTTCAGGGTTTCCCCACTTAACACAAAAGCAAATGTTCTTCTTTGATAGAAACTAAAATGTTGCCAGGGTTGAAAAATAGTCTACCATGTCCAAGTTCAAATGGGGATATTATTTTGCTTTTATTTTCTAATTCTTCTAATGTAGTAACACTGAGCAGGTTAATAACATGCAAATCCTGGCACAATGGAGCTGTCTGGAGGTACCATGTCAAGGGGCCATGTAATGACTGCTCTGGGCTGCACAGACACCTGGAGCATCATCTCTGTGACAATGGATCCTTCTCACCATTTCCACTGTAATGGTTCCACACCATAAACCACATCCTGGGCTGCATCAAAAGAAACATGGCCAGCAGGTCGTGGCAGGTGACTCTCCCCCTCTACTCTGATCTCATGAGACTCCGCCTGGATTGTTGCATCCACCTCTGGGGCCCACAGCAGAAGAAGGATGTGGACTTGATGGAGTGAGTTCAGAGGAGGCCACAAAGATGATCAGAGGACTGGAGCACCTCTCTTATGAAGACAGGCTGAAAGAGTTAGAGCTGTTCAGCCTGGAGAAGAGAAGACCCCAGGAAGATTTTAGAGCACCTTCCAGTACCTAAAGGGGCTGCAAGAGAGCTGAAGAGGGACTTTTTTACAGGTGTATGTAGTGATAGGACCAGGGGGAATGGCTTCAAACTCAAAAAGGGTAAGTTTAACTTTTATATTAGGAAGGAATTCTTTACTGTGGGGGCAATGGACCACTAGCAGAGTTTGCCTGTCTGAGAAATTGTGGGTGCCCCATCCCTGGGAGTGTTCAAGGCCAGGCTGGATCCGTCTTTGAGCAACCTGGTCCAGTGGAAGGTGTCTGTGCCCATGGCAGGGGGTTGGAACCAGATGGTCTTTAAGGTCTTTTCTAACTTAAACAATTCTATGATTCATCAGGAAGGCACTGATGCATTTAAACCACTGCCCTAATTTGCCTAAATACCGACTGCTGCCACTGCCTCCAAGGATCTCATTTTCAGCATGTGCTGTGATGATACCAGGAATCATACATATTCTCTCCTCACCTCCCTCTTTTGATTCTTAATTAATAGACCCAGCCTGAGAGCTGTAGAGGCAGAAGGATTTTGTACAGCTATAGACAGCAGGGCTGTAAATGAAGCAAAGTCTTCCATGCTCTTCTATAGCACATTTAAGCCTGAAGCTGGCAGGACCCATGACTTGGGGTAGTACAGCTGCAACACCCATTTTGCCTGATGGATAAGACTGGCCATCAAAACCCTTTGCCTCTTATGCTGACAGCCTCATCTATGGCCCTGATTCCATCAACAGAGCTTTCATTTGCACAAGGTGGTAGACGAGCATTTCACCATGTCCTCATATGCTTTTCCCATACATTGCACTGGTCAGCTGAGGGATTTTTCCTGACTGCTATTTCCCAGTTCCAGCCAGTTGAAGACATCTGTGGAGCAGCATCAGACTTCAGAGACTGAGCGAAGTCTGGTTGCCAGGCCTGCTGAGCCTCTGCAATGCACAGCAGCCAAGACGACAAGCCTGGCAGTCACTAGAGAGCCCATGGCAAATAGAGGTCAGAACCCCAAAATTCTTTGTGCTTTCTCTTTTTCTTGGATTTCTGTTGGGAAATATATTCACATGAATGTATTAACTTGGGATATTCCTGATGGAATACGAGCTGGATCTTCAGGGGTTTTAGCTGGCTTCCAGTGTTGTAAATGTCTTCACTTCTCTGCATTGTCTATGGAAGTAGTTTTGTTTCCCCATGTGTTTTTTTTTGTGTAAGGACATAAGAAATTAAAGGAATGTCTCTGGGCCTGAGGGAGTGAACTCCCTCCTTCATGCGAAAGCGATACCTTAGGCACTTTCCTGCTGCCTTTTGTAAACATCCTTGTGCATGCAAGTGCTGCTGTGCTCACACACAATGTACACAGCATACAGGGCACGCAGCAGTGGTGCATCTCCAGGAATACACAGCAAGTTATTTATGGCCTGCACTGTATGAAAAAACAAGTGTGAATGGATGTGACATGGCTCAGATGGGTCTTCAGAGTCCCAGGCTCGTGCCCTGTGTGACAGGGGACAGCCCTGCCACCAGAAGTGAACTTTGGCTCAGGAAGTTGCGCCGCAGTGCATCCGGGCCAGCTGCCTGTCGGAGAGAGAAAGGGCAGCAAGCTCTTAGCCAGAGGCTGGCACAGATGGGCCCTGCTGCCTGATATCCACTTGGCTTGCAGGAACCCCATGAAAATCTGCCAGCCATTATATTTGCCTGGACCAGGAACTAAAATTAGGGTTCTTTGTGCTATATTGCTGTACTTCCTTTGGTTTATTCTGTGTTTTTCCTAAGCCTTTGGGCTTCATTTCACATTGTTGTCTCTTGCTGTTCTTTCCACAGTTTCCTTCAAGGCTCCCTCCAGAAAGAAGAAAGGCACAACCATCTGAGAGGTTTAAAAAGAGCAATTCTTGGACCTTGTGTTGCCTACACTTGTAACAACACAGAAAGCCTTTTATATTGCTTATGTACTCCGTACATACATTTTAATCTGGGTTTAGGTACCTGTTCTCATTTTAGCCTTCCCCCAGCAGGTCACCATCTCTCCACAGAAGCCTCCACCTCTAGGTCTCAGCTGATTGTCCCTTTCCCAGTTTCAAATGGAATGAGATGAAGCAAAATAAGCAATTTAAATGTAATGACCTTGTTTGGTGGCCTTGTTCCAGTTGGCGTGGGTGCCAGAGGGGTCCCACTGGCATTTTAGGTACTGTGGGTGTTTGTTCTGTACCCCTTGGTTCCAGCCAGGCAGTTCCTGTGACCCCTCACAAAAATGACAGGTGTCCCAGGCAGATGAAGGGACTTTCCCAAGTCTTTGCAGTGGACATAGCAGCCTGGGACCTCCCTCATGTCCAAGTCCCTTCCACAGTCCTGCAAACCATGATCTCTCCCAGCATGTTTCAAAATAGCAGAGCTCTAGGGAATGGGAAAATTATATATGGGGCAGATTTCCTGGAAGCCATAAATTGATGGTTTTATTTAGCAGAATTTAGCAGAATTGCCATGAGAAATGAGAATCTGCTGGGCTGCTTTGTAGGGAAACACGTGTGAAACTTCCCAGAGCAAAGCCCCTGTCCAAGTGAGGGTAGTTTTTCTCAGCTTCCCTCTGCTACTCACACCAAGTATCTTCCACTAGAGCCTGTTGTTCTGCACAGCAACACGAGCACCCCTGTGCAGAAGCTGCTTCGGTCCTCAACATGGTATTTTAGAAATCTCGTCTCCATAGGGTTGCGGGATATGATGCTTAAAATATCTGTGGTGGCTGGAATGAGGTCTCCTAACTCTGGCTAGCCCAAGGGAGTCAGCAGTGGGAAGGATGCTTTGCAGAAATGCTCCAGAGCAGGGAGGGAGCCTGAGAACTCTGCCTGGCTACACTGGCTCCATGTGAGCTGACCCAGGGAAGAGCTCCTCTGCAGTTTCATGAAAAAATGACTGGGTGATTAGTGACATAAGTTCTTTGGTGATTAGTTGACATTAGCAGCAAGGCAAAATCAGGTCTCATGCTGCAATCCCAAATCATTTTTCTAAGGTGATAAAAAAGCACCTGGGTTTGGCCAGTGTTGGTTCCCAAGCTACTATGGTGCAATACAGCATTCCAGTGGAGGACCAGTCATGTAGCAACCTGAATTTGTGCTGTGTTCCCTATCATCCTTCAATGATTTTCCCTCACCTTTAGTATGAAATTTCTAAGGCAGCAAAGTTTACCTGATACAATTTGGATATGAAGTGTTTCAGAGCCCTCATGAGCAACTCATTGTTCCGGTTTGCTTGTTGCAAACAAGCTTAATGGAAACATAAAAGGCAGGTCAGAGCAAAATAAAAAAAAAAAAAAGAAAAGCTTTAAAAAGTAATGAAAAAAATAATCTGATCCACATAATTTAAAGATAAATATTGCTAATTCCACTGTTCTCTTTTGGAGTGTGATAGCATAGATGTTGTTATTTTCTAAAGGAAGCAATAAGACATCCCATTTAATTTCCTCTGAAACAAGACAATCTGGCTTACCAAATATAGACTGAAAAAGAAAAATAGAAATTTCCTGATCAAAGATCCAAGAGTGCAGTGCTCCACCTTAAATCCCTCCCACCTATTAGGTCCCCCTTTAGACAAGACAGGGAAACAAATTTCTCGCACATGAATGATGCCTCCATAATCAATTTCAAATAGCCCCTTGCATAGGGATGCAAATCTTAGCTTTCTCTTAATAAAGCCTTTTAGAAGATGGATGTACTGATCTGATATTATTAAACGAAAAGTGGTCTCTTTTTAATCTAGAGATGCAGGGGCGTTAGTAACAGAGTGAATCAAAGGCCTGGTCTCTTTCTCTTCCTAATTATCAATAGTGTTTTATAATCTTATTAATATTGATACACAGTATACTGAAGATCTGTTAACGTATAATGTATGTGGAGGATAATTAACGAGATCCGAGTCAGATCAATCGCCTATTTGACAGAAAACGGTGTGTGGCTTATAAATTATACATATGCTAGGTATGGCTAGAAATGTTTAAAGTTTCAGTCCAATCCTTCCAGTACAGCACTGGGAAAACTGATGAACTTAAAGGCACAGTCCCTTGCCTGTTAGGTTTATACTGTACACTCAGAGGAATAACTCTTATTTAAAAATCAAAGAGTTCCATTAACTGCCAAGATCTCAAAGCAGCACAGAAAACACACCTTCTCCTTGTGAAGTGCAGCTAAACAAAAGGCAAAATCTTGTAAGAAAAAGGATGATTAATAAAAGTGAGGTAATTTTCCTTTTGATTTCTGAGAGGAGGTAGCATGCAGGATGTTCCAAATGACAGAAATGATCCCACATCTTCACACTGGCCTTTAACAAGGTTAGACTTGCTAGTGCAGTAAATACAATTAATAATCCCAATTAATATTGCATGTTTTGGTAGGTTTGAGAGCATGAAAGCTTTCTACAGATTACTCTTCACTCCCCAAAGCAGACGCGGCGTGATGAGACGAAGGGATGGAAATGTGGAAATAAAACTTTCCTTTTTTGTTGTTGCAGAGCTCCTGATAAGCATGGGGCTGAGATGAAAGGAGATGTCAGGTTTAACAAAAATAACATATTATTATTATTAATAATTTACCTCAGGGGTATGACCCAGTGCAATAATGACTGCTTGAGGCTGTAAAACTTCACCAACATTTTGAAAATGGCTCAGACTTGCTCAGCTTTTCCACAGCAGACCTTGGGGCACATTCAGCTGTGGTGTGGGGAGATATGATTCCCAAGGTGCGGAGGCTGCATCAGTCCCTTGTGCTTCATTCAGGAAGGCTTGAATCAGATTAAATTGCCAGAAATTCAGCTTCCTCTGGAGTCAAACTTCTGCTTATGTCAGTGGGAGTTTTGCTCGAGAAAAAAATACAGGCAGTGCTATGCCAAATCATGATTGAGACAGGATATACTTCATCAAATGACCTCTCTTACAGGAACCAGTACCCAATGCTGTGGAGAAAGATGCAGGCTGGGGCTGCACTCGTCCTTGGTGTGGATAAATTCCCTTCTAGACTGTCCCAGACGATGCCCGCCACTGGAAAATGCAGGGAGCACAGAGTTTGTGACTGCACTCATCTTGGTTGCTTTCAACAACACATACCTCACAAACCTGCCTCACAAGAAATTTTTCAGTAGGTATCTTTGGGTCAGAACCTTGTTTCACCTTACTTCTGAAAGCAAATTGTTCATTCACAAAGACAGACTTCGGGGGTTTTTTGTTTGGTTGGTTGGTTGGTTAGTTTGTTTTGTTTTCTTTTTTTTTTCCCATGAACCACTATATAAGCTGTATGCCTGTTAAACATCCCACAATTTTGAAGCAAGTGACAACATGACAGGCACCAAACCTGTCCCTAAACACAGCCTTTTTTGAAGTTAGAGATTCAAATCCACCCAATTTACCCCTGGAAGCTGAATGATCCTCAACAGCATTACCCCAAAACGAGTTTGCAGAAGCTGACAGTTCATTTGTAATTAAGCCTTTAACATATGACTATGTGTGACCTTGTGTTTGTTGCAATAGAAGCCCTGATGGGCAGACAGGAGCCCCAAGCTGGCTAGCAGTGGCAATATCCAGATACCGCAGAAGTAAGTGCCTGATGGAGACTCTTAGGATTAACAAAACTTCTCCTGAGTCATCCTTTGTACAGCCCTTGTGGGGCCATCTCAATCAAAGCGTCCAGCCTGCCTGTGGTGTGGTGAGTAAAAGACTTGCCTTGTTAAGGTAAGTGGGGGAAAATTGTCCTGTGCTTTGCCAGGTGAAGTGCTAAGTACAGGATCCATCTCAGGGAAGGGCAGAAAAGGCTTTCTAGATTACAAAGGCCATTACTTAATAACCATGCTGTCCCTTGAGCCAAGGTTTAAAGTAAATTATTTAAATTATAATATTATGCCCTTTCCCCTGAGAGGTTCATAGGGCTACACCAGCATGAATGAGTGAATGCTCACAGCCTCCAGATGAGGCAGCCGTGGCATTCAGGAGCTCAGGTCTGAGTGATCAAAATGGCCATAACCTCAGAAAAAGTGGACCCCAAACCAAAAGCAGCAACAGTTTTGGTACAAGAGAATTCCTCACAGTCTCTCAAGATGAGTCATTAGCTAAATCAGGTAAAACTGCTCTGGTCTCCTGACTCCCCAGCTCTGTGTTTGAACCATTAGACTCATGCTTCCTTTTGTCCATTAGTGGCTTCATTTCTGTCTCATAGTATTAATTCAGGTTATGTTGCTTGCAGTGTTACATATAAATGAGCTTAAGACCACACAGGTTCACAGAAATCAGTGTGGTCAGGAAATGCTATTGTCTCTCTCTCACACCTTCTCATAAAGGATCCACTGGAAGATTTTTAATTGTGTCCTGTTCCCTGATCCAGGCACTGGTGTGGTCACAACCTGCACGGACTCGGGGCTTACGTGTCCCCTCAGTCTGCTTCCCTGTCATTCTCTCCAAGCTGCCTTCATTCCCATTTTACACTTATCTTTTGTTCCACTTTCTTGACACATCTTAGCCTTGGTTAACTATATTGAGAAAATATGTCAAAAATATTCTTTACTGGAGGTCAAAACTACTTCTCCAGTTAAGTCTTCTAATCACGCATCTTTGCCAAACCTTTCTCATGAGAAAGTCAAGATCAGAAATCTCTTTCCTGTCCCTATTTTCCCTCAGACAGGGATATCCATTCACAAGTGCTGTGACCACATTGCATTATACGCCACGATTTCCAAGTGGGGAAAAAAAAAAAAAAACAAAAAGAAAAAGAAAAAAGAGCTAATTTTTCAGACCCAGATCCTTGAAGCCTTGAAGGAAAGACTAAGGCATCTCGTTTGGATATTCACTATTCACCAGGCCAGAAATCAGTCTTTAAGTACCATTCTGTAGGACAAAACACAGTGAATTAATGTTAAAGATAGCAGGAAAATTGAGGTACAAATCAGCTACAGGAAGGAACATATTAACAGTAAGTAGGGAGCAGCAAGTTCAGATAGCGGGGAGCTGTTCTGGTTTGCAATGCCTGGAATGAAGACATCCCCCTCCTTCCCAAAACAGGCTACAGCATGCCCATGGCTCAGGCTGTGAGATATTTATGGCCTAGCCAGCATCAGCCTGAGGCCATGCAAACGGAGCTATTGGATGCTGTTTTGGAGAGAGTTTCACAACACTGGCTTTTTTCATGCAAAATTGAGGATGTGTATGGATTGCACAGTGCTTTTGGCTACAGAATCAGCCCTGGAGCAGACAGACCTGGGTGCCACAGCTTAGCAAGGACAACTGAGAAGGGCCATCCTTCCCATGCAACTTTCCCCACCAGTTTGGGACACCAGTCCCATGATGGACAGACTTGGGAGGTCAGCACTGGAGGTGACAGGGGCAGACTCTCTCCTCACCCCCAAGGGAAGCTTTGGAGCAGCAGCCAGCAGCCAGGCTCCCTGCCTGGGCCTGGAGCTGCTTGTGAAGCTCTCAATGCCATCCCAAATTTGAAGTGTCAGCTGTCCAGGAGGAGCAAGTGGGGCCAAAGATTTCAGCTGAGCAGCACTCTCTCTGCCCCGTCCCGCTCCTCCCACTGTCCCCGATCCTCTAAATTACAGTTTAATGCTCATTACCAAGTCGGGGTGTTAATGAGCAAGGAAAAGGAGGACACTGAGTGTGTGGAGGCAGAGAGGAGAGGCAAGAGCCACAAAGAGGTGGCACCACCGAGCCACCTCTGAGAGGCAGAAGGCCCAGCCTCAACATGCTGTGTCTTTCTCTGCCTTTTCACCCACGTGCTCTCCTCTCTCTGTCTGGCTGCCAAAAACAAGGACAAAGAGAGAGGACAAAGTCTGGAGCCTGTGGTCAAAGGCATGCAGGGGCTGTGGCCACCCTAAAGTCCCCACCCTGCCATCACCTGTAAAGGATGGCTGCCTGTAAGGATGCTCTTCCCTTGGCTAATCACACTGAAAGGTCTCCCTGTCAAGGTTTTGTCAGAGAATGTCAAAGCACCAAAGTGACAGAGTCTGTGTCCTACATCTAGGTGTCCCAATTTATATTCCATTACCTTTTTCAGCCTTTGTGATGATATGCCAGATTTTACACTTGAGTAGCTGAGGCCCTGGCACGCTTCCCTGTCAGCCATTCTGTTGTGAATGGAGGTGGGAGTGGCGAAGCCAATGCTGCCTCAGTGAGAGTGGGGTGTGCCAGTGCTTTCACATCAACAGTTTGTTTAGAGCAAACTGGACCCACCTCCCAGGGTGTAAAAATCCTCAGCAATTTTGATTTAAATTGTTTAAGGCCGAAACATTTTTCCCTCCCTACAGAAACACTGTTTTACAATTAGATAAGTTTAATGGGAAGTCCAAAAAAAAAAATTAAGCACCTTGACAAGATCCAAGGGTAAAATACACAGGTAGTAAATGTGTTGCAGATTGCATCATTTCCTGGAGTCCTTGGACAGGGTGTCTTTACATCTTCTTGTGTTCAAGCACTGTATAATTTCATCAAAATTCAGAATATGGTTTTAAGGAGCCCTAACCAGCCTGGAGCTAGATGGAGAAAGAAATTATTTTCAGGGCAGGGCTGTGTGTCCTGGCCATGACCTGGAGACGGACCCACCATCTCATGGCATTTCATGCCCTACACTCTGCATTGGCTTTGGAGGGAAATACAGACATCAGCCTGATCAGACATCTCATGCAGAGATATTTATAATCAACCTGGACTGCTCAAGCAAATACTAGTGGAGTGTATTAAAGATCCATGTCTTTCCCCCAGCTAGTGCAGTTAACTAAGAAGTTTTACTTATTGAGTAAAGCCAGAATTTTACAAAAATCTCATTTCCCAAGCAGGCAGCAAAGGAAGAGAGCAGAAATTTTAAAGGCCTCAGCACCCTGGGTGCTCACTGAAGACTAAGTCCTTTTGAGAATCTGACTGTTAAGGTGTCACCATGGGAGTTAGCAGAAGTATTGAGCACTTGAGAAAAACAGACCTGAGTTTCATTGCCTGCAGGTATACTTACCTAGAGTTTTCTTCTTAGGATAAGACTTCAAGAGAAAGTGGCTCTAACATAGTGGCTCGCTTCTCTCTTCTTTCTTCCCCCTCCCTTCTCACTCTTCAGTCAGGCAATTCAGCTCACTCAGCCACTGGAACACTATTCACATTTTTTGCCAGTTGAGTTTTCTACCCTGTGGTGGACTGTTTCAAAGGAGTGCTGAGTCTGATGCAAGGGACATGATGCAAAGCAAGGAGAGCTGATGCCAGGAAAACCTTCTAAGTCAGTCATTCACTGAAAGGCCATGCTCCTCCACCTTGCTGTGTGATCCCAGCAAAACATTGGAAGCAGTGTGGCTGCTGAGATAGATGGCCATGGCAGCTCTGGTAGCATCTGGACTGCTCTGAAAAGATGGAATAGATTTTGGGTGCTTGAAATGTTTTGAAAATTCAGCACCAGCAGATAAAGAAAGAAGTTTTCAAGTGATGCCAGTAATTTCACTTTAAAATCATATTGTAACCATTTATGTACAATACAGATGCTCTTTTGCTTCCCTTCCTTAGGTAGTTGTGGACTTGAGGGCAGATCAATTGTTTTCCATCTTTAAATTCCACACAGAACCAAAATAATGATTTTTTTCAGTCACTTTCCAAATGCCCTATTTTAGGGAAAGATGCAAATACCCCACGGCATCTTCATGCTAACTAAACAATAACAATTTCTCTTTTACTAGCAAGGCCAGAAAATTAGAAGTTAACATAACAGTTGTCGTTTTCTATCTGTTTGCCACTCTTTTAATCCTTCTCCCCATCTTTTCAAACCCTTGAGGGAAGCAGATGAGCTTTCAGCATGCCTGGAGGATCCTGTAGATATGTGTTTGTACAAACACACTCACTGGAACCTTTGACCTCCATTAATCCATGCAGGTCATGGTGAGCATACAAACCCCAGCCACCTAGTCCCTCAACAAAGATTTAGTAGTCAGTGCAGAGTGAAGACACTATAGTTAAGGCTACATTGACCTCTTGAAAGGTATTATAGAATACTCACTCTTCTCCTGTGAAGTATTATCATAAACAAACAGCGGCACAGAAATGAATGAAGCACGTTTCATGGCACAATACATAAATGCATTTAACTTCACAAATTGCAGGAGTCACTGTAACCAGCTGACTCATTGAAAAACATGATACAGTTTTGGAAGATAAACTTCTAACTAAAAAATTATGTATCACTCACATAGATACTGAGTTACTAAACATAATACACATATCAAAATGTTATCTGTGTAATAACTGCAAAGCCACAGATAAACCGTTTTATCATGCACCTTTGCCTTCATGTGCTTTGCTGTTTTCCAAGACTTCAATCTTATCCCTATACACTTTACCAGCACTGCAGCTTTGAACTTTTGAAAAGAAAGAGTGAAATTATGGCTGTTATGGAAATCAGAATCAGTGAGAAAATGCACTTAAATTTAAGGGGGGTGGGTAGGGGAGGCGGGGGAGGCAGAATGTGAGTGAATCCTTAAAACCATCAGCTACCACAGCTAAAAATGAAAAATTTTCATACCTGTCCCAGGATTAAGAACTATAATCCTCTAAAATTCAAGAAGGAAAAATGTGCACATACACTGTGATATTTGTGTCATGAAATTGTGAGTTCTGCAGTACAGATTTTGAGGTTTTTTCCATTTTTACTACAACTTTAACCAACTCACTTTGACTTGCCAGCTAAAGTCCTGTGAAAGCACTCACAACCCAGTGGCTAATCCCTTTGAAATCTTGGGGCCTACCTGTTTTTGTAAAGCAGAGCATGCATACAGGAAGAAGGTCTAAACATTTATGAGACTGCTGACAGGAGCTTTGTACCATTGGAAGAAGACACCAAGCTCTTAGTGAAGGTGGTCAGACACTGGAACAAGGTGCCAAGAGAGACTGTGGCACACTCATCCCTGGAAATAGCCAACCCCTTGGGCAGCTAACTTGCTGTAGCTGCCCCTGCTCTGAAAGGAGAATCTCCAGAGATACCCATGCAGCAATGATGTGATCTGTGGGTGCTTTAGAACCAAAATGAGATTAGGAATCTGTATGCTAAAAATCGCTTCAGTGTTACACATAGCAAAATAATACAATGAGAATGGTGCAACACATGCTGCAGTGTTTCTCTCCTTTGAAAGTCAGGGTTTGATGTATGGCTGCTAGAAAGAGGTGGTTTTTTTAAAAGTCAACACACTCTCAAACACTTTTCTTGAGCTTTTTAGGTCTCTTTTTCCTTAATGCGCTCAAATGAGAAGCACCATTCCAAATTCATGTCAATATATCTATTGACATCTTTCTTGCTGTTTTCCTCTTCTTCTATTCTCTGTGGTATCAGTCTTGCCAACTGCTCCTGAGATCTTTGGTTATGATCTAGCAAAGCCCTTAAGCACATGCTTAACTTTAAGAATGCAAACAGTCTTTGTGAATTCAGCAGGACATTTCCTTTAGCTGCTTCTCTGGGCTGAGGCCAGAGTGCTCAGTGCTCTATATAGAGATCGAAATATAATAATTCACACACAGTTAGTTAGAAAATCACTGCAGAGCGTGAAATAAATTGGAACAGATTTTTCCCAGTCCTTTTGCAGAATTTGGCCATGAAACACCACAATAATTCTACAAGCTCTGAATGAAGTTTATAAATTAACAGAATTCAATTCATCAACATATGTCATGGAAATTATCTGTTTTATACACAAAGTTACTTTCACATGCACATATTTTCTCTTTGTCTCCCTCTCTTTCTCATGCATGCACCCACAAACACACACTTAGGAGACTTAGGCTTGCTTGGCTCTGTATCTTACTGTGTTCCTCAGCAAATGTCATTACTTATAGCTTCTTCTAAAGTTCAAAAAATATGCACAAATTGCATACATATTGCATTGTAAAGTTCATAATACTTTAAGCTCTTACAAGACATTTTGGGGGAAGCTGTACAGAAGTTTACCAACAGGCTGCAGATAAGCACAAACCAGGCAGAGGTGCAAACACGAGACCAGTCTAGCACGGTCAGGCCAAAGGTCTGAGTTCTTGCTATACCAGGTGCCCAGATAAGGGCACAGGAACAGGGCAAATGTATCGTGGCATTTATATATCCCAAGTTTATTCACTCAGCTTCAGCAGCTCAGGTCTTCCCAAGACTGAATGATACATTAAGATTTACTGGTACATTAATTTTTTAAATGCTTTTAATTCCATTACTTTATCTAGTCTCTTTTTTTTTCATCTGTGTAAACTTCCAACCCAAAATCCTGTGGCAAGAAGTTTCACAACTTGCTGCAGTCTGTACTCTGTGAAGGAGTACCAAAAAAACCTTGCTATTTTTTGTGAACATACCACTTGCTTGCCTCACGCAAGAACTAGGGGCAGCAAAAGAAACAGAAGTTTCTTATTCACCTTCCATGTGCCATTCATGATTTTATATTCTACTATAACATCCCCCTCTGCCAGCTCTTTTCTTAGCTGAAAAATCCTCCTCCATCTAATCACTCTCCTGTAACATCCTTTGTACAGAGGAAGAGCTGATGTGCTGGAAGAGGCAAGCTGTCTGCTTCAACATGGTGCTTCCAGGGGAATTGGAACTCCCAGGCTAATGAGACCTGGGCCTAGAGATTCTGCTAAGTTGTGATTGCCTAAACTTTTGCATTGAGGTAATGAACACCTCCTTGTGCATCGACTAAAGTCTGCATGCAGCTAGTTGTGAGCTGTAAAATAAAGTCATATGTGAATGGCAAAAGCAAACCATCCTTTCTTTTTGCTGCTAAAACAAGAGAATCCTTAGTGAAAAAAAAAAAATGTTTGTGTGAAGAATTCTGCTGGTTCCAAGAACCAAAGTTTGTGGCTCTCTTTTTGTCTCGTTTAAGACACAGCACTGGAAGATTGAATGGTGGAGGTGAGGCCAGTTTATTCCTTGACATATTTACTTCAAATTTTCTTTGTGGATTTTTGCATAGTTTCCAGGTGTATGTGTGTGTGTGTGTCGCAATTCATTGAACACACCCTCAAGTTTAGACAGAACTGCCTAACAAACTACATTACTACTGAAAAAATTATTTATGCAGTTCAGATTAATAACTGAAAACAACAAAATAAATGAACAACATCAAAAAACCAGATTTTTAATGCCATGCTAAAATTTCTTTTAGCTGAGTATTGTACATATTCAAGACTGCAAGATTATCTCTGAGAGCTGATATTCATACCTGCTTCCAGATGTGTCTTCTCTTCAGATAAAGACAGTTATTGTTAACCTGCTTTGCATTTCTCATAAGCTGTACTTATTGCTGCATTTGTTCCCACAGCATTCCTTCATGTCTGAAGGGCCCAATTCTCATATTCCTGCTGTAATGCTTTGAGACCATGAGATGTGTCACCAAAATGCCTAGAAAAACCGAGGCCAATGCACTGCCTTTACTTGCAACCTCAGTTAATCCAGTACTAAAATGGGACGAAACCTTGGCTCCATGAATGCCAGCAGCAAAACTCACTAACATCAAGGATGTCGGGAATCTACTGACTTCTGCCTGTCAAATGTTGCAAATCTGTCTGAGCTGATGTCTGTGAAACAAGACATGAGATAGAAAACTAAGGATTCAACCTCAAAACTTGGTGCTGCTCTGTGGGAATCTGTAACTCTTACAAAGTGTCTCCTAATGGGACGTTCTTTCTTGTTTTTCTTGGCTGCTGTTGAGTGTTTCTGGTGTGCCCAAGCAGGGCGAGCACTGGCCGTGCATCCAAATGTACCAGGTACAGCGCGTCTGCACTGGGATGTTAATGAATGTTGGCATCAGGAGACTGGCAAGGGAAGAGCCCCGTAAGAAAAGCCTTTTATTTCAAAAGGTTTTTCTGTGCCCCATGACTGAGGGACAGAGTTTAGTTCGTGTCTACTGGGTTGCAGAATTTCTCATCACTACGCCTGAAAATTTGTGCCCTGTCAAAATTGTTGAGCTAAAATTCACAAAATGGTCTGGAAGTGTCAGCTTTCCAAAACATTAGAGGTGCATCTGGTGCGTCATCCAACAGCAGAGAAAGCAGCTAAATGCACTTAACTGAGTGTGAGTCTCTGGGATAAGTCTTAGCTGTTCAACATGAACAACAAAATCTCATCTGTTTTTTTCATCAACTTCACCTTCATTTCCTAAGTGAAAGCACAAACAGTGTTGCTACCCTGTGTTCTAGCTTGGCTCTGCTTCCTTTGTGCAATGTATGAATACAAATATGTTCCTTTAGCATCAAGGAGCTGTACTACAAACATTGTATACTGAGAGGTAGGACAGAGCAACTTAAAGGTAACAGTGGGTAGAACAGATATAGGTCCTACAAGAGTCCAGGCCAGACCAGACTTGATGTCATTAACTCTCTTTAGCACTTGGAGCTCAGACAACGGCACAATTTAAGTACATGGGTGGCTTCCATCCATTTCCTAGTGGGCAAGTATCCACCTGACAAAAGCACCGCTAGCATTGGCAACGTGTGGAGCACTGGCAGCTCAGCCAGGTCAGCCAATGGACAGGAACCCACGACAGGGACACTCTCATGTTTTCAGAAGAATGTTTCCAAGGCAGGTTCTGATGAGAAGCCAAGTGTCCTGCAATTTGGCCTGTACTGCCAAGGTGTTAGCATGGCACCGTTCCCATTCCCTAAAGATATGTTTAATCTTTGACAAGGCACAATGTTTGATAGCAGAGTTGTTTACATATGCATGGGCTCAGCTGAGGTGAGGTGTGCTGCACTGTCAGTGCCACATCACTCACTAAACAGGCTTCCAAGCACTTCTGGTAGTTTTACTCCTGAATGGAGAGAAAAATGGACACATTTTAATCATTAAGCCCTATTTTCTTAGCGGTAGCTCTGTCCACAAAGATACTGTCTATGAAATCCTTTAGTCACAAGAAATAAAGTCAATGATTGATTTGTATTCTGCAATGCACCCTCTGGCTAAAACCAAGTTATAAGTACCAAATGGTTGAGACGGGGCTTGTGAAAGGGCAGTTATGTGAGTGGCACTAGAAGAAAAATGTTAATAAAGGGCAGTCCATTGAACTGAGGTTAAATACTTTCATATTTCTCAACCAACCCAGAAATGTCCCTGAATTCTCATTAAAAAATGTTCTTTATAATCTGATGTTTTACCTTATTAAGGAAGGGGGATCTTGATGATCAAGAGATATTACTTCCTTGAGGAGAAACAAGGATATAGCTTAAAAATCCTTTATTCTTCTCATTTTCTTTAAGCATTTGTCTTGTCTTTTTGTTCATTTGTCTGGGCTTTATTTTATTTTTAGAGCTGAGTTGCTTTTTTAAATGAGTGAATTTGAAGAAGTTCAGAGGCTCGTCTCTAATTGTGTGCAGGCTCTTTAGTGCTCCTGATGCAGAGCCTAGACAAGAGGGCAGCCAGTCTTTCCGCTGCCAAGCCAGGCACCAGCCCCACCAGCAGCCCTGCTCAGCCTTCCCTCTCACACCCCACAGCCCTCTGCAGCACTCCCCCAGAACCAGCAAAATCTCCCCAAATAAGTATTTGAGGTTTTATGGTTTTCCAGACTGTCCTGGAAATCTCAGAGAAATACAATCCTGCCAGGTACAGTCCACTAGAATCCTGTTTCCAGATTAAAAATGGCAAAACCCCCAATATACTGGGAAAGGACTTTACAGAAGTTAGGAAATGCCTGTAGGTGTTTGAGTTGAGGTTTGGGATGTCATAGAGTCTGGCCCATGAAGAGTGAGCTTGCAGGAGCTGATGCCAGGCATGCAGTAGAAAGCTTGGGTTTAAACCAGATGATTGTGTGCCTTGCAGGTAGCACCATAGACCTGGCACCTGGAATATCCTGTAGCTGTGCCAGTTTTCAGCTGTGCCACTGGGTACAACCTGGGCTTTGGAACACTTTGAGGATGCCAGCACCTCATTGCTAATTTAAGCTCACACAAAGTCCCAGGGAAGTTTGCTCTCTGTTGTCCTTGCCAAGGGGAGTGACTGACAAAAACGGTGTGAATTGACAAGCCTGGTGTAAGGACACACGTGTTTTGGGAGAAGCCCTGCCATGGACACGGGGATGTACTTGAATGGAGATTCCCCTTCAGTGGCCTGCATAGCACTGACCTGAAACTCTAAGTGGACTGACTGCCAAAAAAGTCTTGCAAGGATGGTGTCTCCTACCTTAGGAAAGGGTGTCCCATCATTCCCATGCACTAGGGAACAGCATATACCTTGATTTTAAACCATATACATGATAAGCCAACATTTATGTTAAATTTTAAATTAGCATAAAATGGCGTTTTTATCAGTGCTGGAGCTGATGCCCATTTAGTTACAGAGGGCATATTTGAAAGTCAGGGCACATTTGATTCCAGATTTTTCTTTATAAACAGCTTAACCTTTTTTGTTTAGCAAATGCTAGGTTTCAAACGAGTCTGTCTGTATTGACTGAGTAGTGTTTTTTCTGTTACAGAAGTGTTTAATCCTGAGAAAACTCAGATCTGAAAAACTCTTCGTTGGCTGAAATGTTCAAAGATTTAACAAATTCAGCAAGTGGGAAAATTAATCTTTGAATAGAAGAAACAATCTGACAAAATAAGCCATAAAAGTAGGTGCCAGGTGTTGCAAGGAAGTTCTTAATGCAGCACTTGCTTAATGTATACTCAGAATGCATCCTCTTTTGTTCGAAGATCCAACAAAACATATGAAATTGGGTTACACCAATTCTCTTGATCTATGAATCTTCCACCGTGTCAAAGATAATACACCAAACAAACTTACATGTAAATGGTGTGATAAAATGATCTACCGTATACATTACCATCCATTAATATTGTTGGGGCTAATGCATTTCATCTGTCACACACTTTGTTTTATATTATCCCCACCTTACTAAAAAAATACCATAAAACCTGCTGGGTTGGCAGCCATGCAGGCTACCTGCTGGGAAGCAAAAGTCCAAGGACACTGTTTCCTGTCACTGTTGTGGCCACAGCTGCAGGTGGAGAAGGAAGTAGTGCAGTCAGGCTGTGAGGAAAGGTGTGCTCTGCTCTGGGCATTGCCACTGTCCTTTGGACGTGTCGCTTCATTTCTTTGTGCTCATCTTCCTCTTCCACTGAGTGTGTTTGTACATAAGTGGAGCTGCACCTGTTCTCACAGTAACCAGTGTGACATGCCCCATGCTTGGCAGAAGCCTCCAGGCTCTGTAGTATAGCATAGTAAGTGAAAAATAACAATTCATAATAAGATGAGAGATTCTGAGATCACTCTGACCTTGAATTCTCTACTGTCTTTTAACAGGGAGAGGGTGAAATTGGATAGAAACAGCCCCCTCATTTTGTGTAGAGCCACCAATGACCCAGGCTGCATTTGAACCACAGCCCTAGAGGCGAAAGGCTTTGTGTCTCATTGCCAATTCACAGCAAGAACATAACTTGAGCCCACACACTAATGCTAAGCAAGGGCTGAGTGTTACTAATCCTTGTTCACATATCTACACCTATTAAAATCACATGTGTGAAGGTTTACAGGACTTGTTCTTTCACTGTAGTGATTGAACCTTTCATAATGTGTTCTTAAATTAAAAAAAAAAAAAACTGCAAAATAAAAGAAAGAAAAGAAAAAGACAACTGCAAGAACAATATATGGCTTTCTTTCTCAGACATATTGTGCTAAATGGCATTGTTTGGCTTAAGCTGAAACATGTTTTTAGAAGGCTGAGAATAATGTTTAGACATAATGATTTAAAAGACTCATTATTGCAGGTGCTGCACTTTAATTCTCCGATTCATTCTTATTGCCAGAAAACCACCTCCACAAAGGCTGCCCGGCAGTGTCCCTCCCACTGGAGTGCTTGCCCTTCTCCCTGGCTGCATAATGTGTGGAGGGCAGGATTATCCAACTTGCTAACCATTCCTCTCGGCCCATGGGCTCCAGGATGATGGGGAAAATCTACTTGGATAAGATCTTTCAGATTCTGACTTTCAATGACCCTGTGACAGAACAAGATAGAAAACTGCAGCTTTTTAAAATGCCAGGTAGTTACTTTCAGCTGCTAACAGATTTCCTCATTCCTGACAGGATTTATAAGCATCCATTATAGTTCTTTTTTTTTCTTCATGTAAATTATGAGTATCAGACCTGAAAACCTTAAAGAATTCTCTTGAAAGACCATTTTATCCCTCCTGATGTTTGCATCCCCATGGACCAGGCGTTTTACAAGGGAGACCAAGTGGAGTGATGGAAGATGAGCCTACTTTAAAAAGAAATATTCTTCAATTTTTCCAGCCAATGACAGAAGCCAGGGGTGAGCAATGGAACTTGTTTGTCCAGTGCTTTTGTGAATAGTCTGAGTGCTCATAGGTTGTGTGTTAGAACTGCAATTGCTTGTGATATAACTTTGAACTCTTTACTGATACCTGTGCAATCATGCAAAATAAATCTCTTAATTGTCATCTTACACATCATACTGTTTTTCCCCTGATGCTGATGGGAGATTATTACAGGTAAATCACACCTGTCTGGCATTTAAACAGCTTGAAATATAAAAAAGCCAAGATTTCTTCTCCTATGCTCTCTGTACCCATGATTCCAGTCCTACTTCTTACACTGCCGTTCTTTGATCCATTGGTTTTTTCTAGCATAAACTCCTATCATCACTTCAATATCTTCACATATCCAGGATCTTGGTCATCTCTTTTAAAAAGTCATCTGTAAAGGGATCTTTTTGGGCTCTTGCTATAAAATCACAGCTTCTGAAACCCAGTGGTCTGTGGGGCATGGATGGATGTTCTGTCTGGGAGATGTCCAGTCATGTCATTCCAACTCCAAGCTCTCACTTCCCAATGCTCCTACAGGCGGCCAGGTTTTTCGGGGTTTTTTTTGTTAAAAGAAAAGAGGACAAAGTGTTCAGGTTTAAAATATATCATTATTTTACTAATGCTACTTTCTCACTTAAGTAAATAGTGTATTTTTCATATGTTATGCAATTATGGCTAAGAGATGGTCTGTGTGGGATGAAATAAAAAATAATGCTCTGTGAAATCAGGGAAAGAAGGCAAAGTATCTACTGAGCGATATAAAGAATCTGTTTCCAGTGTACCCAGACTGAGGATCCCACAGTCATTCTTTAGTCATATTTTCTATATCTTTATTTTAAATGATTTCATACAAATTACACTCTAGAAAGTGACATGGCCTTCCATTGCCTTGTGCATATCATGCTTAGTAAAAATAAAAGCACTTTGGTTCTATAAGGAAATAAAGATTGAATGTAATGTGTACGAGCACATGCAATCAAACCAGGTAATCAAATCCAAGTCCTGTCATCAAGAAAAAAGTCTGATCCTAAAACCAAATAGGGCCAGAAAACCTCTCAAAAGTCTTCACCTGCCCTAACTGCCAACACCTGCCAGTCAGTATCAGCTGAAGTCAGGTACCAACAAGCCAGCATTTTTGTTGCATACACCTGTACTTTTCAACTGAATTCTAGGAAAACCACCCCAGACTCAGCCAGAGCAGAGCCAACCAAGCAGTTTGCTCCCGGTGAATCTCCAATGAGCTCTTGGGTGCTGGGTTGCTGTGAGTGTGAATGGGCCTCTCAGTGCAGTGGTGAGCTCCCAGTTGGTTTTCTGGTTTTAGCGAATACATATTTTCATTTGAAGCCACTGCAAAAATTATTTCATGCTGAAAACAAGCATTCCTGGATCTTATAAACAAACAGTATAAATAAAGAAGCCAGCCTTCAAGTGTGACTTTGTTCTAAAGAAACATTAAATGCAGGGCATCACATACTCACAGTCACTCTCCCTACCCTCTTCTTAATTTATACTTTCTTTTATTTGCAGGCTTTTAAAAAAGATTTACCCAGCATAGCACAATTTGCCATCAAACCAAAAGGAAGAAAAAGTAACCCAATACTTCACTCAGAGGTTGGAAATACTGTAGACAGAAATTTTTAAGTCCTTAACATATCAATCCAGAGTTGTATAATTCACATCCAGAACTGCTAGCAAGTCACGGGGGGGTGACTTAATATGCTCCCCAAAGTCCATTATGTTAACCATATCCAGGAAGATATCTGTGCCAGAGCTTTCTTGAATCAAAGCAATGTCCACCATTATTCAACTGTGAGCCTGCTGAGATTTTTTTTTCCAGTTTCTGGCAAATAGATATCTGGCTCTAGTACATGACAGATTGATGCACTTTGTGACTGATCCCTTAATAATATTCAAGTCTCCTAGCCCCAGAACACAAAAGCTCAGCAACTGCACAGATATCTACCTCCAATATTTTTTGCTGATATAAAAAAAAAAAAATCCTATTATCTCCCTCCCCCAGAATGTACTCCTTCTATTATGCTAGACCTGACAATTTTAAACATGGGGGATTTTGGCTTTCATACAGGTCTAGTGACAAACAGATGTATTTTTAGTTTTAGCAAATGTAGAGAGAGACTACAAGTGAAGGACAGAGAGAAGGAAAGAGGGAGGGAGGAGGTGAGAATACGTGTGAGTTTTACACTTGGGGGCCACATTGCATCTATGCAGTATTTTCTATTACATGTATCATATTAAGGTGCCCTGCATGACTTCAGGGCTTCCTCCATCATACACAGCTATTACTCTTAAGCCAAACGTGTGTGGAGCTGTTTTCTAACTCTGATTAAAAATCCCAAGGATATCATTGTTAAAAACATTAACAACCACCTATTGCAAATAAAGCATTTTTTAGAAATCTGGAGCTAAACGTAAACAGCCCAGTCTGGCTTCACATCTTGTTTTTATTGATACACCCCTGTGAAACTGAATAGATGGAACTATTTTATAACATTGTGCTGCTGTATAATGCTCTTTAGTTACAATATCATGATATATTAATACAAATCTACACTTCAGTCTTCAGCAGTTTCTTTCATCTGAACAGATGAGATCTAAGCCACTTTTTTTCCAGTCTTTTTTTTTGATTTTTGGACCCCGACAAACTTCCAGTGAAAAGTATGGCCCCCTTTAGCATTTCCATATGCAGGGTGTGCTCCATAGTATCTGCAAACCCATTTTCCTTAACCTTGTATTAGTAAGGGTAGCAGGAGTCTGTAGGTCACAGACTGAAAACATTTTCTAAGACCTAACAGGTTAATTAAACTGCAAACCCCTCACCCATTCCACCAGCAATATCTCCACTTTGCAAAGGTGCTAGCAAAAGGACAGAGGATCATTGTCTTCCCAAGAACAGCCCCATAGATGAGAACTCCACCTGGGACACTGAACTTCCAGCTTCTCTGTTAACCTTAATTCTTCTTGGGCAGTGGTAGATCTGTCAGTGCAAACAGTGGGCACAGAGATCTGGAGATTTAAAGGCTCCTTGCAAAGGAAGCCACTGAGTCTTGTTGCTTCACAAGTAGGATTTTGCTGTATTTTCAGTACTACCAAAGCTTTTAAAAATGTAATCAGGCTTTTCCCCCTGTTCTTTCGATGATATAAAAACCACTGTATCCTAGATGTTGTGGGCTTTTTTTTTTTCCTTTTTCTTTTTTTTTTTTTTTTTTTGGAGTGGTGCTTGTTTGTAATATATGAAGACGACTTAAAAATTGTAGTCAAAGCTATTTCTTTGCTGCTTGTTTGCATTGCTAGTATAGGTCTTATCTTTCACAGCAGACTACATTGCCACTAGAGTGCTAAGAAAAAAAAAAAGCAGGACAACCCATTAAGTGAAGATCAGAAGTTGAACAAATTGGGAAGCTACTTCTCATAGAACTGTTAAAATCCTCTGGTTTTGCTTATTTGCTCTTAACTATAACCTTGTGAAATGTGCAGCTGAGATTAAATCATTGTCAAAGTTTCAGCCCTTGCGCCCTTCCATCAGGACGTGTGAGAGTTCCCCCTGCATGTTCTGAGATAAGTCTGCACTATTTTTGTTAGAATAGTTCATGCATTCAGAGCGACTTGTTCCAGCACAGATAAGGCAAGTGGTGCTTTATGATGTACGAGCTGGTCCTGCTGAAGTGTGTGTTACAACAGGCTAAGTATCACTTCCCTGTCTACACTGCCAGTTTGGAGTAAATTGGGAGATTCTGTTTGAGCTCCTGTCAAAAAAAAAAAAAATTTATTTTTTTTAACAAATTCTACAAACTCCTGTGGGACAGAGGTCCCCAGACTCTGCATTCAAGACCATTGGTAGGTCTGTGGGAGGATGGTGGGTCTGAACGTGATTATTTCCATTTTTTTGTAAGATAAAATTGAGTTAAGAAAAAATTGAGAGTAAAAGAAAAGCTAAGGCCAGTCAACAATATGTGCATTTTTTCCCTAATAATTCTTTCAGTAGCTGTAACTGAAAGGGATATAATGTGATCGTAGCTGGAAAAGGAAAAGGGGTTGATATTTGTGGGTGGGAGAGGTTCACAGTGTAATCTGTGCAACCACAGCATTAATAACACTGAATGAGCAGTGTGGTGAGCAGTGGGACTTGGGCAGTCTGTTCTCCATGCACCTTTCCCCATGGATTCACTGCTCTCTGCCACCCACACTGCCCTGTCTCCATGGACCTTCCCTCCCATGGGTGCTAAGCTGGACCTCTCTAACAGTCATTAAATTGGAGGACATAAACACTGTTGATCTCTCCATCTCCTGTCACATCCATCTGACGTTAATCTATGGTTACAAATGCTACAGCATGATGAGGTGAGCTGCTTTTCTCCAGGAAGCCAAGATTAAAGAGGTGAGATTGTCAGCCAACAAAACTAGGGAAAGTTAAACTTCATATATCTCTCTGATGAAAAACAAGCATAATAAATCTTTTAGAAAGTAAAACAAAACAAGGGCGCTCTGTGTTGTTAAGAAAAGCAAATCCAGAAGGATTTTACAGAAACTTTTAAGAGTTCTGGTCAAAGCTCTACTAGAATATCACATATTCTATTGAACTAATGTTGGTGCCAGTTCAAGAGACTGTATCCCCAATGTCATGATCTTGGCATTTCTCTTGAAACCAGAGTTCCTAGATGTCTGTCTCTCAGAGTCTCTGTGCTTTCTTTATTATAAAATGGAAATGTCTATCCATTACAGTCATTATGGTCAAGATTTCAACTATGGAATGCAACTAGGAGCGTACTGTACAGTGGCTTAATACTCCAGACAATAAACTTAGGGTATACAAAGACATTTTCTGTGGGCAGCTAGTAGCTTTTTCCTTCTAGAAAGCATCTTCATTAGAAGAGAATTTCAGCTTGTAGGGATATAAAACTTTTGTGTGCAGTCTCCACCAGTCCTTCAGGCACTGGTTGCAGTCAGTGGAACAAGTCAGGTGCCATAGCAAGGTGAGGCATTGCACAGTGGGGATGTTTTAGCCTAGCTGGGATAAGTCACTGTTTGGGCCTCTTTCTTAACTTTGCAGGGCACTCAGATGATCAGCTTAAGGCCAGGCAAGACAAAATATTCTCTGATATGTTACTGCTGCAGATAATTTCCAACTTTGTTTTCACTGCCTTATCCTGCAATATGCAAAACAAGCAGAGCCCTCTGCCTGTGGTGTCCCACTGCTGACAGGGAGGAAAATGGGAAGGCAAGAGGACCTGTTCAGACATGGACCACAGAACTGCAGGAAAAGGAATGAAAGTTACTGGTGATGAAAAGGCAACACAAGATGATACTCTTTTATAGTATTATTTGATTGGAACAAGAGGAAAATGAGTTTGAAATAGAATTGTGGTGCTCTTTTTTTCCTTTTTTAATTTTTCCCCCAGAGAGGGTAATGAACAGCCACTGGAACAAAAATTGCCTGCAGTGGAAGGGGAGTTCTGACTTGAAATATTTAAAACCAGGTCAGATGTCTTTCTAAATGAAATATTGTAGCTCAGCTAGAAATGACAGACTCATGGCAGGAACCACTTGTTGAAATTCAATGACCTCTGTAATACAGGACCTCAGAGCTGAAGACTGTAATAATCTCCTAAAAATCCTACTTTTATTTACTTGTAATAAAGTAGTGCTTAGATTCAAATAACATCTGCTTGCATAAAAAAAAAAAACAAAAACAACATATTCTTAAAAGTTTTGTTGTGCTAAATCAAAACTAACATTGCTATTTTCAGCTAAACATTGTAAATACACTTAGTAAAAATAGACAGTTATTGTCAAAAGAGCATGTAATACCCATTTTCTACTATACACAACTAGATTCGTGCACAGTAAGAATCTCATGGATTTTGGTAACAGATTCATGCACACATGACCTAATTGGTAGAACAGGATTTCTGGGCAGAACAAGTACCCAAGGCACAGTAAAAGCTCCCTGCATGTCCTGTGGTGGCTATAGGAGGTCATTGATGACAGCACTTATTTGTCCAGACAAGAACAACTTAAGGTCTGATTCTGTAAGCTTTTGATTATCCTCTCAAAGAGAATGGAGGTAGTTTGCCACTTGTCAGGTTTGAAATCAGGAGGAAGGAAGGAATTTCATATTCCTACAAGATGGCAATTGCTGCCTTGCCAACTTTCCTGTAATTGTCCTGTACTGCAACAGTCAATGTTTCAGTCATAAATCATTTAGCTCTAGTGCCACAGGAAAGTATGCAAAATGGGCTGCAAGTGCTATTTTAGCTATGTTCTCCACTCCTGCCTGGACATAGATTGCTTTAGGTCAGAGGGACAAAGAGAACAAGCCTGAGGACACGGGTATTTTCATAACCATGTGCACAGTTTTCCCAGGTCTTTTGAACATAGATTTCTTCATTCTGGGCCACCAAAGAAATCTATAGGCCAATGTTATTCTATCTATGTAATCTCTGCTTTCTTCTGCATTCCTCTTTGGCAAAAGCACTGCCTTAGCTCCCTGCCTTTGAGAAGGAGGCTAAACTAAGCAGGCTGGCAAGGCTCAGAAAGAAGATGGTGCCTCAGGCAAGCAGTGGTGATGCCAATTCTACCACAATACCTTGAATGCCAGATTATGTCTTCCCACAGATGCAGGAGATGTCCTGAGGGTGCTGTTGCCTGAAGAATTACAGTGGTTCTTGTACAACCATGAGTTGTTGAAAAAAAAAGTGAATGGAGCAGGTGTAAATGATAGATTTGTGCTTCAGATAAAACAGCAGACAAAACACACAGGGTTTCTTCTTGTGAATGCAGAAGCCACCCTTGCCCTTTGTGTCTCCCTAACTAAACAGAAGTCTCCAGCCGAGTTTTACATCTACCAAATGCCTTGAAATCCAAACATGGTGCATTTTCTGTGGGACAGATGCTAATCACAATTTTATGTTTGTTTTTTGGTTTGAAAATACAACCTTCTTTCTAGTTTCTCCCCTATAATACAGAGCTCTGTAGGATTAGGGTCCTTGAAAGGAGCTAATGGATCCAGAGAGCCGAGGTGGAAGAGCAGGAGAGCAGCTCCCTGGCTTCCATTTTTAACAGGCAAGCTTTCTGAAGGAGAAAGTAAGTCAAGAAAGACTGACTTGAAGAACTAAAGCAGAAATGTCCTGAGACCTATTGTCTCTTCCCAGTCTAGTAGATATAGGATGTTTGGAATTACTCCTGTAAATTATCCCCCTTACATATGTCTCCTGTAGTGCCTGCAGGTCTATCTCCTCTTGCTAGGGATCCTGCATTAAGTAAGGACAGGGAGCTCAGAAACCAGCTTCACTGGAGCTAATTGCAATACTTCAGGCTGCAATAAGTTTCCCAGAAAGGATCCTGTTCCAGAGTGCCTGACAACTGCACCTCTCCAGAGACACCATCTAGAGGCACCAGCAACAGACAGAGCCTCTGATGCAATAAGTCTTGGGAGGACTCCTGAGACGCAGGGAAAGCACTTGATGTTGCTGCTATCCTGATTGTTTTGGATAGCTCATTGTCACCTAATTGTGCTGTAGGAAGGTCTGTCCATTCCCTCCTGTCTGCTCATTTATGCCCTCAGGCTATGTAAACGCTGAATGTGCCTGAAACAACAGCCAACCACAAAGTCTCCAGTGCCACTCTTTTGGTATGCGCTAGCTCAGATTCCTTGTTGCAAGAAAAACCTCTGTCTGCTGATGAATGGCAGTATATTTTACAAAGAGAGACTGCTCTGCTCCTTCAGCAGGGCTCTATCTCCTCGGCTGACTTGAAACTGCTTGATGTTGTTGGGAGGCCTTTGCCAAATGAGGAGGAAAAAAAAGGAAGGCACATGCCTCAGGAATTGGAGGAAGAAAAGGAAAGACCAAAACAAGCTTTAAAGCAGAAATATTAATCAGAAAATTATTTGTTTGGAAATAGTAAAATCAGCAAATATCTCTATTATAAATGGCCTGGTCAAGCTATTGAAATTCTCTCAAGGAAGTTAAGAAGGATTTTCATGAGAACCCTTTTACTTTGTTTATGCATTAATAGATCAACTATTAATTAATGTGATTGTAAGCTTCAGGTATCAGGAGCTTGTTTGCACATGCAGTGGCACAGAGGTGGCTCTGTGCAAAATACTAGTAACACTTGCTTCTGTGGAGGAAAACCCCTACAAACCTGTGGTTTTCTGTAAAATGAAAATCTGCCATTGGTGTCTCCTGAGAAGAGTGCACTTCATGTGGACATGTGGTTTCAGCCTGCAGACCTGCCTGGGATTTGGGCTGGGCGTTTAACTCTGGCCTTGTAGGAAATGCAGTACTCATTCACTTCCTGGCCTAAATTAAAACTTCCTGCCTTAGCCCAAAATGACGTCCACTTGGTCAGCCTCCCCCGTCACCCTTATTGACTGCATTATGATGGTGGCCACAGGCTGTTCTGAAGATCTGAGGTATTTGGGACAGAAAAACACAGTGCCAGAGACAGTGGTAGGCTGAAAAACATGAAATCTAAATGGGATGATTTGGGGAAAAACTGAGGCAGGAGGGAATACACTGACTTGCTTGTGGTCTGAGGATTGCTCAGCTGGGACATGATGGGACCACTCCTATGATTAAAAGTCTGTGATGGACAGATGCAGCCTCTTCAGGAAATACAGGCAGTGAAGAAAAACAAGGCCTGTACCTTCTGTGTGAAGGAGCAGCATGAATATATGGAAGCAGGAGATGGGCTGGTTGGGAGCTTGAGGGCAAGTCAGTAAGGATAACACTGTGATGGGTTTGTTACAGATGATCTGATTAGGGTGACAAAGTCAATCATGTCTTTACACAATTAGAAGCCTCCAGATAACAGTCCACAGCACTACTGGGAAAATTTTACCTCTCTGACTTCAGCTGTAAAACCAAAACAGTGGGACAGAACAGGGTTAGGAAGTCTCTGGAGTTTGTTGAGGAAAACTTCCTAACACATTGGGTGGATGACCAAATGGTGGGTGACGGTCTCCTGGATCTACTACTCACAAGCAAGGTAGAGTGGGACAGGGATGTGATAATCAACAGCAGCTGTGGCTGCAGTGACTACAAGGAGCCACAAATGTGACAGGAGTGAAGGAGACAAGCAGTGGAGCACAAACCTGAGGCTTCAGGAGAGGAAACTTCAGCATCCAAGTTAGAACATTACAGTCTGCATAGGCAGACAATTAGATGCATAAAAGACTGGATGACCAAACTCAAAGTACAGTGGTAATGGCCTGAAGCCCTGGTTGTCAATGCAGGTGCAGTACTAAAGGGGCCTATCCCAGGACCTGTCCTCTTTGACATTTGCATCAATTACCTGGAGGAGGTCTCATCACATTTGCAGAGGACATCAAATTGGATGGTCCAGTTAACATGCTGTAGGGCAGAGCTGCTCTCCACTGGGACCTAGAGAGGCTGGAGGAACGTGCCAACAGGAACATTATGAAATTCAGAAAGAATAAATGCAAAGTCCTAACTCCTAGTTGTCTCATATCTGTCCTTGAAGGCTTTTGAAACCTGGCTGGACAAATCGCTAAACAAATGGGTCTGAATTCAGAGCTAAAACTTGTTTTGAGCAGGCAGCTGGACTGAAGGTGTCTTCATGTCCCTTCCAACATAAGTGGTTCTGTAGTTGCTTGGTACGATCAAATAATCCAATGCTGTTAAACTTGATTGTTTTAAGAAGTTACTACCTCTGTGCTGACTATTGTCATCCATCAGCCAGAATCCCTCCAGCTGGAATGCAGCTGGCGCATGTTCATGTTCCTAGACCATTGCAAAACTAATCCCTTTTACCTCATATTGCAACAGACTACAAATGCATACACAGCCAATTACTGTGTGTCAGTTGAAAGGGCAGTCCTTTCTGGCCGAGGGCATGCTCGGGGCTTTCAGCTTGCTGGGTTCCTTGCCTACCACCATCTGCTCTCAGCCATGGTTCACCTACAAGACCACCCTCACGCACACTGCATTAGTGCAAGCCAAATTGTTATCATTGCATTATCTGCATCACTGTAACACCCACAAAGTGGTTAGAGCCCAGCAAAACCACCGAGAAAAAGAAGGTCCAAAGCACTGACTAAGCCCAAGTGGGTGCTAGAGGCAACAGGGAGAAAAAATGACCCAGGGAACCAGCCAGGTATTGGTCTGCAATCTCAGTCAGTGACCCCCATCCTCCAGGTCCTTAAATGCCAGCCTGTATCCCTTAGACAGCCAAAGCACACTGCATCTGCCTAGAGCTTGCTGTGTGCCTGTGACCATATATAGACATTATAGGCACCTACACTCAAGTCCCTTCTTGTGAAATGACAGTGTTTTGCCATGGTCTGTGCTTTGGTTGTTTTGGAAAACAGAGATGTATAAATACAAATCTAAGGCGATTAGTTTAAAAGTGTCTACTTGTAACTAACCATGGCTAAACTTCCTGGTTTCACTTATCTGTTTGTGTTTGGGATATTAGATACAGTCTGAGGCTGTGGCCTGCTCTATAGGTGCACATATATCTCTACTGCACAAATAAATCAAATTAAAGCAGGCCAGTTCTTGTAGACTGACATTAGGATAAGTATATCTTAAGAAAGTTCTTATTCAGACTTGGCTTCAGGCAATAAAACGTCATAGATGTATAACTCTGGTGAGTGAAATTTCTAGGGAGCAAATTAGGCTAAAAACATCTTCTAGAGACAGCTAGAAAGGAATCAGACACCACCCAAAAATAAGGCAAGTTATGCAGTAAATGTTTCATTTATTGGATTTCTTCCATTACTATTAGGGTTAAAAGATGGGTTGTCAATAAAAATGGTATATTTATGGAGGGCTCTGTATTTCAGAAGCCTGTTTCTTGTCATTCACTCCTATAGTGCTTGATATCACCTCATGATAAAGTGTGAATAATCCCTGCATGAATGCATATTTCTACCCATTAACGATTTTATTATTTGACAGAATTATCTCTAACAAAAGCAAGTGGTACAGCTGTGGTTTAGGTGCTAAAAGGGAGGGATGTTCCTACTGAGCAATAGCCATGACTTAGGAAGCAGAGCATTAGGCTGTGTTACAAGCTTGAAAAACAATGCATGCAGTATTTCAGAACTAATTTTCCACTGTTTCTCCATCAAGCACAGATAGAAAGTCCTCCTTGCTCAAATAACACACAGTGACCTGGTCAGTATGTGTGACATCTAAAGGCACAGAGAAATCTGGCAGTAGCGCCATGATCCAGTTGTTTGTTGATATTTTCCTGTTTGATAGGTTTCTTGAATTTTCACGTGTGCTTGTTTCACTCAATGCAAATGACTGCAGACAGGAGCCAGGGTTTCTGTGTTTTCATGCTGTCATCTCATCTGCCCTAGAAAAAATTTCCCCTCTTTGCAAACTCTGGAAGAGCCAGTACTGGTAATACAGTGGGCAGATGTGTTTGCTTCCAGTTATTGGAACATTTTCAATATTGATTTTTTTTTTTTTTTTTACATTCAAAGCAGATTTAATGATCCAAGATTATTTGTAAACATGCAGATTCCTTTGAGCTGTAGACTCAAATCCCAGCCTGGTCAACCAAAGTCCTTTTATCTTTCCAAAATAAATTATTTGAATTTTACACATTGCAACCTACATTGGGACCTCTTGGAGAAGACCATGAAAACAGATGACTCACCCCAAATATATAAACATTAGCCAGGAGATCCAGCTGGCATTTAGCAGGCCATATTTCTCCCATCAAGGTTTGGGCCTTTGGTGAGACATTAAAAATTCCAAAACATTTTTCATGAAACAATGAATTTCCTTGGCTGCCCCTGGTCAACCTCTTCCCTCTTCAGTTCATTGCAATGTGAGCTGTGAGGTGAACCTCACGTGGCCATAGCCTTTTTTGCTGCTGCTGCTCTACTGCAGGATTCTCGGGACCAAACTGTTGGGCCAAAGTGTAAAATGGTGACACCGTTGTCAATCACCAAACCCCATAGCTCAGCATTTGGTATATTGTACCAAGTGGTCAGGGTTACAAAAGCTTGGAGAAAGGCACTTCCATTTCTTCATCTGTGCTAGAGGTCAGCTTTGGCAAGAAAGCCAGCATCTCTTGAATGTGGAGCACCTGGCTTTGCCTCTCCAGCTGTCACCTAAAGTCAAGTGTTCAAACAATAAATCATGTTTAATGCCATGGATTAGCTTGACTTTTTTTTTCTTTTAATATTGTGTTTCTTTCATCATTAAACACTATATTTCTTTTTTAATCCAAGGTATCACCTGAGAACCTACTACTCAACAGGTGCTGTTGACCCCTGGAGAGCTCTCACTTCCATGACTGGGAAACAAATTGTTACATAAGGAGAAATGATACAAATCAGATGCACAAGCTATCCAAAGTGACTTGTACTATCTTAATTAAACAGGGTTGGTTTGGTAATTATCAACAATCCTCGGACTTCACAACCACACTAGCTCTAAGCTGAAGTTTGAAAACAAACCCCTGGAAGTTTGCAGTAGGAAGAACTTGATGAAAACTGGAAAGCATTTGTCTGGCCCTTCATGGGACTCTGAGTCCAGCATGGAGGTAAAACTCCAGCTGCAAAAACGCACCCAGGAAACACCTTCCACAGCTGGAGCACAGTCCCTCAACCTCCTAGAGCTCTCTTCCACAGCCAGGATCACCAGCTGGCACTGGGGCAAACAACGCTGAGCTCCCTTCTAGCAGCATTTACCCCTGTGAGTAACATCACTTGCACGAGCAGCCCAGGTGTGTCATCACCCTCATGAATTGCCTGTCAGTGATGTGACTCACACGTGTGAGTCTCCACAGAATCAGGCCCTTCTTCTGCAACCAGATTTGGGCAACAACTGGCTCTGTCCTGCATGCTAACTTTTGATGGTGCTTACTAAGTAGTCAGCAACTATGCTGGGACTGAAGCAAAAGCATGCTTGTTTAAAGAAAAATCCATAGCAGATTGTAAAAAGATCTTAGAAAAACAAAACAAAACTGTGCAACTGTTTTTATTCATTTGGATCAAATTATAACACATGGTCCTGCAAAATAAATAGGAGTCTGTCACATTTGTACTTCTAATCTCATATTGTTCTGGGATATAAAGGCATTTAAAAATCAAAAAACAAACAGAAATGGAGAATATTTGTTAAGGTGTCTCTCTGCAAGGCACCAGTTTGCAAAGATAGTAAGTACATAATCAGGGGCAAATGGGGAGTCTGCATGCCCATATACAGTTATTTAGTGCAATTTCTGAAAGTAAAAAGCAAGTTAGTCAAAGGACCAGTGGAAAAAGAAACTGTTCAATGCATTTGTACATTGAGTTAACAGTGAAGTATTTCATTAGTCATGTTTTTACTTGGAGTCTTAAAATAATCCCTTTTCTGTCTCCATATTCCCACTTAGACATTGTTCACAGACTTATTTATTTATGAAGTCTGAAGGTTAGTCCCTACCTGCTGAGACTAATTAGCCCCGTTCTTTGTGTCCTATGCAATCCTGTCTGATTAAATGTACACATTTGTTTTACTTCTTTTCATGCTTCCCTTCACTCTACTTCTGCTTTACTGATTAATATTAAAGTTGTAAGTTGCAGTGATTTTTTTATTTCTATTTTGTCTGCATCTTTCCCTTTAGTATGCAAATTTCTATGTGAACTTTTTAATGCCTGAGAATTCGTGTTAGCCTTGTCGATCTCTGTATTATTATTTTTATTATTCCTTTTATAGAAGACAGTTTAGCTGAAACCCCCAAACTCTCTAAATATTGCATGACAAATTGGCTTTGTTTTGGAAACCCTATGTGCTGAATGACCCTTAGCATGAGCAGCAGGTTAGATTTCTGGAGGAATGTTTGGATTATTTAGTACAGCCTGTCCCTTGCTTTCAAACACCATTTCCATTAGGCAATTTACTAATTCCCATTGAAATTACTGTCTCCCCCCGCCCCCCTCCTTTTGTTCCTTGCCCATGTTAAAGTTTCCAATTGACTCGTCCATTGTTACAATTTGTCACTGCTGGAAGATCAATTTGTTTTCCCCTTCCCCTCGCCACATTAGAGTCGGGGAACAGATGCCATTTCTTGCACCCGCATGACTCTGCTCCCCATTTTGTTGCCACGCAGGCGGAGCCCCGGCCGGACCGAGCAGCCCCCGGAACGGGCTCCGCGCCCCGCGGGGACCCCGCGGTCGAACCCCGGACCCCCCCTTCACTTTGATTCCCCCCAGCAGCCTGATGTTTACGCCACCACAACTTTTCACTTCTGAAGTCTGAGAGTCCTTGGTTCTCCGTCCTGCCATGCTAATTAACTTCTTAGCAGTCACATTCCTTTTCCTCCTCTCTCTCTCTTTTTTTTTTTTTTACATCAAGGACCAGAAAACATTATGCCTTACTATAAAATAATTTGGAAATATCTGTTCTTCAGCGAGTTATCTCACATATTTTCATCCTGCGTGTTATAACCATAACAAATGCAAGGAGCAAGTGCTGCGGGGAAAAAAAGGGCTTTTACTATATTCTAGTGTTTATTATGATTGGAGTTTCTTACCTCCACCGAGTGGCATGAAAAATGTTAACGGTTTAAAAAAAGCACCCACCGCACCACCCTGCCGTCACATGTACCCGAATAACAAAGGCACACACACATCCTTCAGGAGAACCCCGGCTGCGGGGGGATGATATGTTTATTAGTGTCCAGAATGTAAAAGTTGGCGCTCCCGGCCCGCGGAGTCAGGGACACCCGTTCG
>VXAC01004460.1:825374-888980 GCA_013399225.1 Rhipidura dahli | reverse complement strand
GCGCGCGGAGCCGCAGCCATGAAGTACAAGGTGAGCGCTGCGGCCGCGGGGCTCGGCCGGGAGCACGGCCCGCACGGCTGAGGGGCGGCTCGGGGCTCCCCTCCGCACCTCCTCAAGGCGAGCCGTGTGCCCGCGGGGTGGCCGGATCTCCCTTCTCCCCTCCCCGGGCGCGGAGCCCCAAGGAAGGTGTCCGCGGGGAGCGGGAAATGAGGGGGCAGCGAAAGGGACGGGCCGTGGGGGGCCCCCGGGTGCTGTGCCGGTGTTAGCCGTGGGGGGAGAAGGGGGTCCCCTCGCTTTTCCCGCTGATGCCGGTCCTGGATAACGGGGTGAGCCCGGGATCGCGGGAAAGGTGGCGGGGCGGTGTGTGATGGGCAGGCGCGTTCGGGACAGGTACCCCCGATCCTCCCCGGGAGCTCGTTCACCCCCTTTCCTACCGCTTGTGGATGTTTCCTTATCACGGTTCCTTCTGTTTGGTGGGTCACAAGCGAGGGGGAAAAACAAACCTAACATTTTTTAAAATTGGGTAGCCTCTCCCCCTTACTAGATCCTATCATCCCCTCTTATTAAATAATCGCTTTTAGCAACCTTTTACCAGAGGGGTGGCGTTTGGTTGGGTTTTGTTTTTTTTTTAAAAAAAGACACAGATGTGGAGCCTTTCATCCTAGTATTACTCAAAAACGTCTGGGCAAGGTACGGAATTGCCCACGGGGCATTAGATTACTGTACAGACATACCGTAATCTTGTGTGATTGGAAAAAAAGGGGGAGGGAAGGAAAAACTTTCCTTCCCCTGCCAAAAATAACTCCGGCGTCAATAAAAAGGTGATTTTGGAAATGTCACACGCTATATACTTACTTGCAGACTAAGTTGCTTTGGAAGTGAGGTCCACCTCCATACTGAACTTAGGCAGCATAGTGAGAAAGAGTGCTGATGCTGTAGCAGTGTGTGTGAGGAGTACGAGTGATACCCGAGTGAATGTGCACAGATTTTTGTGCTCTTCTGTACATCTCTGAGCTCAGGCCAAGTTTTCAGGGTCTCTCAAGCCAAACTTCGGGAAAGGTCAAAGTTAAGTTTCCAAAGCCAGTGCCAGTTTCTCCATCTCAGGGAAAGACAAGGAAAAAAGAAATTGTGTTAGATGTGGGTGGACAAAGGCAATCCATGGCTTAGACAATTCTGATGTGAATCTGATGGCTTTTTTTTCTTTTTTTAAATTCTGTACCAAACAACTGACTGATCTGAAGTCTGAGATAAAACTCTTCTCTTCCATCTGCTCCACCTCTAGTCAGTCCAGGTAGACTTTATACCTGCCTGGAGAAGCTGTTACTCTGAGCAGAAAACATGAGGCACTCAAGGGTAGAAAAGCAGTGTTGGACTAATCCAAAGCTTACAAACTGCTTTCAAACTGCCCATGGCCAAGCAACACTGGTATCCCAGTAGCAAAATAATGGTCCTGCATAGTTATACAGCATCCTGATTTCTTGTGTGTAGCCCAGTGGCACTGCCAGAATAGGGGCTGATAAGTGGCTCAAAAGGGGGAAGTCTTCCCTGCTCTGTAATGTTTCCTTTGCCCTGTCTTGTGGGAATGAGCATTTTGGTTTTGGTGTGTGATTACGTAATTCTAGACAGAGAAGGCTAGACAGAGAAAGAACAAGCCATTAAAAAACAAATAAAAAGAGAAGATTGAGGGGTTTGGCCTCAAAAACCTTCTTGTTGGATTACAGTGTTTACTTTCCCTGGGAAACGTGAAGTAGTTACTTACACTGTTTAACTGGGGCAAACATTCTTAGATCTATTTCTTATCCCTAGAGTTATATACAAAGAAAATACCTGCCCATTCAGTCTTTGTTCTTTCTGTATTTTCTCTCTTTCTTTTATCTTCCTATGGGAAAACAAAACTCTTTTTTTTTTTTTTTAATTATATGCAAGAAATAAAGGAAGAGAGAGTGCTTATGGCATGCCTGGGGACATTTCATCACTTCAGAGGAGGCTTAGCATCCAGGTGCAGATTTGGCTCTATTTAACTGTTCCTGGTGTTATACTGTGGCCTGTCATTCCTTACTTTCATTGTGATAGTCCATAAGGCCTCATTTAAAGAAATAATTGAAATGCTTGTTATAGTTTAATTCAGAATTTTGATAGTAGGACAGAACAGGAACTGCTTCATGGATGAGACCCTGAATACCTCTCTATGTCACTCATGACTTTGCTTTCAGTGTGACTAAACCTAAGGTCATTTGTGGTCTAGAAATCCTTTCTGCTACTCAGAATCTACACATTTTTTTTTTATTCAGACATTTTGAAAACTTGTTCCCTCCTTCTCTTCCTTCATCTAAGCTTCTTTTATTGTCCATCGCACTCTCCAAGCATTCTTCCATCTTAATATTCAAGTCTGAATCCTCTGAAAGGGAAAATCCTTGTGGATTTAAGCAGGTTCAGAATGTTACCTTACATATGTCTCTACACCACTGTCTATCTTTTGCACCCTGTGTGAAATTCAGTCATTATGTGGCTATTTAAAGCAAAGATCACCCCAGGCCAGGTCCTGTTGTCCCATTCACGTGCTAGTTGAATGCCTGAGAACACAGAAGTTATTTTAGCTGAGATATGGAAAGATGGGAAAGGTTAAGCATAACAAATACTTGTGTTGGATTGGAGCATTTCTTAACCCTACTTGTCTGAGAACTGCTTTCAGAAGCTAATTCCTGTAGGGGTGCAGTTGTGTGAGGGCAACACCTCTGTTCTTTGATGACAACAGCTTGCTTTTGTGCTAAATCTCCACGTGCACCAAAACTGCATCCCATCAAGGTCCCACAGGACTCCGTTCCAGGAGGTAGGGTCAGCTTTTTCTGAGACCAAACCCAGGCTGTGTTTCCAAGGATGGGGCAGTTACAGCTACAGTATACAGTGTGGGAACAGAAATACCACTGGGTTACCATGATCAGCGAAGGACATGGGTGGGAGAGGGTAAATCTGGCCACTAATTCCATTCCAAATTGCTCTTATCTCAGGCAATAAAAGTGCAACAGAAGCAAAAGGGAGAAGACATTATCATGACAAGGCTTTTGCAGCTTGGTGGCTGTTCACATGAAAGACAAAATAAGAGGGGGAAGGAAGGAAGAAAAGGGGATTCATCTGTTTACTAAAATGTCCAAACAGTTAGTGAAAGAGGAGAGGAAAAAAACCCTACATTCCTTACCTCATTTAAGCCAAAAGGAATGACGTAGATGTAAAGTATGAGGTCTTGATTATCTATTTTTAGATAATTTGTTGGGCAAGGAAGAAACCTAAATAGGGTTCGAAATGCCTGCCATTTGTGCTAAGGCACAGTCCTGTAATATATAGACTTGATTACAATGTCTGCACGCCAAGACAAACAAAATAGTGTCCCTGGGAAGAAATACAATATTCCCAACCAGAAGTGCTTGTGAAAAGCTGCTTGTAACCCTGGCAATGAAAGACTTTGAGTGTTGGACCATGTAAAAGGAAAAGAACTGTCTGTACTTTTTTAACCAAATCCTCTCTGTTCTGTTTATTCCTCACTCCTTTTCGTTTCACTTTTTTTTTTTCAGTATCTCAGCAATCACAGGGTAGCAATCCAACTCAGAAGTAGGATGGAAATGTAGTAGGAAAGGAACAAACCGACAAGGGGAAAACCTGTCCAAATTTGTGCTGTCCCTCTTACTGTCGTGAGTGTAGAATGGAAGTTTCAAGATTTTTCTCTCATCTGTGCATGTGCAGGGTGAGGTGGCTGAGGTCTAGCAGGGTCAGGCCTAGGTTAGCAGCAGCACTCCAGAAGGACTGTGCCCTTCACAAAGCTTGGAGGGCCACTGGTCATCTTCAGATTGCAGCTGTAGCCTCTGTGCACCCTCCTTCCCCTCCCACACCCCTCTGTAGATTTATATTGGTATACTTAATAGAGGGGAGTGACACAATACCCCAGGGTAAGTTGAGAAATTCCCACAACTGTGCCCACTTGCCCTACCAAAGTCTTGGTAGGATAGCAGAGTGCTTTTAATTCTGTTTTACAGGTGGAGCTGCTGAGGCTTAGGGATGTTACAGGGCTTGTTTCAGAGGAAGGAGAGGAGCCATCACAAAGCATTGCAACCAATAGCATGCAGGGGTTTTTGCCAGATTTCTAAACTTCTATGTTTTTTATGCTAACAACTGCTCCTGAGTAATGTGGCTGTGAATCCATTTAATCAGAGACTGATAGCATAATCTGTGTCTGTCCAGTAGTTCCTAGTATTTGATGGGGAAGCAGAACTACTACATGAACAGTCTTATATTTTTTTTTGATAGTTCCGATTTAGTTTGACTCTAGATAGTACAAGAGTCATTGGATACTTGTCTGGGGGTTTTAATCTTGCTTTTAAGGTCCTGCTGGAGGTTGTAGGTTGCATGTTAAACTATTACTTGGCCCTGAGGTATCTTGACTCAACTCTACTGATCCCAAACAGTGCCACACTATCAAAATACCTCATCAAGGGGAACCTGTCAGATCAGAGAGGAGAACTGTCTAATACTAAGACTTTGTGGAAACGTCTTCTGCAGAGGAAAAATGGAAGCACATTTCAGTGGTTATTGCCTTAGAAAGGCTGCAGAACTCTCCTATTTTGCAGAATATAGGCTAGACTTTGGAGAAGTCTCTGAAGTGTTACTGTGAATTTGTCGAAGTGTTGGAGCACACTTCTTAAGACTGCAGACAAGCTCACCTTTGGAATCATACCTTCTCAAGCCCAGCAACAAGTGGGGTTAGAAGACAATATTTGCACTGATATCTGATCACTGAACACTGAACTACTGTGTGTGGTGCCCGAGGAGAAATTTGTATTAGTGTATTGCCTGTGCTACATTTTAAGTACCAGAGTAATTGCAGCAAGGCCAGGTGTGTCTAGTGCATACAAAAAAAAATAGCAAACCAGGAGCATAGAGCTTCCTACTTGTCATATTGCTGTTGTCAAAGGTGTTAGGGGTGTGGGAATGCCTTCTGCATACAAGAGATGCGCTTAGGTCACTTAAGGGCCAACGTGAAGTAGTTTTTGTCTTGCTTATTTTCTTTGAACTAACTCATCACAGCATTTAAGTCCTTAAATCCCCTTCGTGCCAACAGCAGTTAGGAACCCACCTGTCACCTGAGGCCCAGGGTTTTAATTCCATTTCTAAAGCAACATGAGTGCTTAAGAGGAGTATGCACAGCCTCTGCCTTGGCTGCAGCACTTGTGGAGGACCCTTATCTTGTATTGCTCCCATTTCTGGCTGCACTTGATGGAGACAAGTGGCTGAACTTCTTAGGACATTAAAGTCCACACGCCTCTGTAGGAACCCACTTCTAGTGACATTTGGAGTCGTAAATGCTCAAGTCACTTTTCAAGAGGCTTCTTCACGTAATAGATGCTCTCTGAGCATCCATGAAAGCAGTGGACATCTACCTGTTAGAGCAGTACTCTGGTCCCTGAAAGGTGCTTTATGCCAAGCCTTCAGTAGGCTTGATCAGATGCTCATCTGGGACTGTACTGTGAAAATAATATTTATGGCAGGTATTGAGCAATATTAATAATATTAAGTCAGGCTGCTGCTAAGCAAAGCTGCATGCAGAGGTACTTCTGCTTGTAAATGGCTGCAGTTCTCAGCATCAGTGAAGCTGGGTCACTTTATGGCAGCTCAGAGTGCAGCCTCTGCATATTACTGCCTGATTATCACAGCCTGCTCTTGGCAAGTGCCCATTTTCTTTTGCCTTTTGGTCTAGACATTACAGTAGTGGAAACTGTCTTAATTTTAAGGAGCTCATTTTTCCACAGCAGATTTGGACATAGCTTGTGTTTGACATGAAACAGGACTGCTAAAGCTATAGTTCACAGTCCGAGAAACATAAGTGCATACCATGACAAAAATTGTATTTTTTGTTTCTCTATAGGGATGAGGCCAATTATTGGCTTTCTATTTTTGTGTTGGTTTTAAAAACACTTTATTCACAGTCAGAGTGGATCATCCTGCCCAGAAGACTAATAAGAATGGGTTTACTCTGCAGGAATGCAGTTAGCACATCACAAGCCTTTTCTTAAGCTGGCCCCATCGACAGCAAGGTTGAAAATTTTAGCAATAGCAATAGCACGAATCATTTGGTAACAACAAATCTTAAAAAATGCTGAAGGAGCCTAGGAGTAAATCTCAGTTCTTCCAGTGACCTGCTTAGTTGCAGACAGAGAGAGGAAGACACAGACCATAAAATTCATTAATTACTCTCTTTATAAAGAAGTTTCTGATCCAAAGGGTTAAGTATGAGAGAACCAGAGGTGTGCACTCTGTTTAACATACAGTTAACAGTAGGTAGGGTCATGAATGCCCTTGTCCTGTGGACTTTACATCCAGTTAAAATGCTTAGGGTAATAAACGAATTTTTACTGCTATAGAAGGGCGTAATTTACAAGCAGATATCTTGTTTTGTTTTCTCTCTCTCTTTTTATACTGCTGTATTTTGTTTGCAGCCCAGGAACTGCCCAAACCAATCTCTCACATGATCAAGAATACAGTTAAAGTTGTGTTTCAGCCTGAGACTGAGCACAGCAGCCAGAGCTGCTTAAAATGCTCCTACACCTTCACCATCCCTCTTTTCCAAGGGTATACTTACCCAGAAAATGTCAGCTTGCCAAAATCAAGCTGTTCTGGGAGGCTTGTTGACTTTTGACCACTGCCCCGTAGAATGGAGATGATTCTGACTGGACCTGACAAGCATCAGCTGCCAGCCAGGCTTGGCTTCCCTGGAGTTCTGATTCACAGGCAATGTGCTACCTGTCCCACCACCCTGCTGAGGGCTGGAAGGAGCCTGGAAAGAGGAGTTCCTGAGCTTGTTTTTCTTTAGTAAGCTGGACTCTCAGGGCGTCCCAAGTTGTAGCTGCTGTGTAGGATCTCAGATGGTGACACTAAACTGACAGAGTAGGATGGCTTTCCTTTCTAATGAAATTTTTATGAGAGACTTGGGGGAAGAAGAGCATGTCATAGTTAATCTAAGTTCTAGATTTTAAAAAAAATTTTAAATTCATACTTTTCAAAGCTGAAGACATCAGGCAAGTAAGTTGGTGGCAGTACTGAGGTCCTATGTCTGCATAGCTATGGTTTCTTGACAGTCAAGTTGTAATTGTTCCCCCAGAGCCACAGAAGGAAGGGTTAATTTTGGAAGGAGGGTTTGGGTTGTCTTTTTTTTAAGGAAGCTTTGTCTGGGAGAAGACTGCTCACAAATGCCAGAAAATGGAAAACTGAGAACTCAAAACACACGTTTCGGGATTCTTTCTTTCCATACTTTTTTTCTTTCCCCCTTCTGCTCTGCTTCTTCAATTCTTTAGCATTTAACATCCGATCTCCTTTCATTAAGTTTTTAATTGCTTGCTTGAGGGAAAGAGGTTAAGTTTTACATCTGCTTTTTGATTTTGATGTACTGTGGTTTAATCACAGTGAGATCATATTTACTCTAAGGGTATTGTTTGCATGCTTGATTTTTTTTTTTTCTCTCTCTGTTGAAGTCACAAAAGGCACACAGCCCTCAGACGGATTTGAAAAGGCCTTTTAAAGCCATGGAACGAGATCACACCCTTCCTTGGGTGGGGGGAAAGGAAACCGGTTACGAGGGTGAAACATATACAGAAAACTCAGTGAGTTAGGTGTGGTGGAATTTCCCAAAATATTAATAGATCTTGAAGGTAAATCAGGGGATGTGGTTTGTGTTCCCAGAAGGAGCAAAGAGAACGGTATTTCGGCACTCGTGTAGAACCCCAGGGACTCAGGGGGTAGAGGAATAAGAGCAACGTGCCATCAGTGGATCCGCGCTCTGCCTCACTTCAGGTGTTTCCGTGGCAAACCGTGTGCGATGGCAGCAGCGCAGGCTGGGTGGTCCGGCAGCTCAGCAGCGAGTGCCGGGGTGTTCGGCAGGGCTGCACCGTGGGCCATTCCCTCCCCGGGCCCTTTCCCAGCGGAGCGGTGACCGCCGCGTCCCCCTGCGGTGCGGGCCAAAGGGAGCGGCCCCGCTCCTCTGGAACCCGCCCTGCGTGCGGCACCGGCACCTCGGGGCTCCGCGCCGCTCACTTGGGGCTCGGGATTATTTACCACCTAGGATATTATGTTTCCGTGATTTCCTTTGTACTGCCTCTCACCGCCTCCGACTAAACTAAAGCAGGACAGGCCAAAAAGCCAAAACTCAGTCAACAGGCAAAAGAATATCATCTGAGCAAACAAAGAAAGCCTGGCTTTTTTTCCTTCTTGCCAGTGAAGAATTATCATTTTGTTGCTCTCGATGGATACGGAGCCAGAGATCGTTCTTTTCAACTCACTTTTCCACCGTGAAACAGCAGATATGGCAATAAGCCGATGCACTCAGTGCAGATTAGTGAAGTATTTTATTCACACTGGCCAGAGCACCAGTTAGGATCTTTGTTCTAACCTTCATTTTCACATTTTCCCTTTTTTACTTCCTTCCATTTTTTCTAGCCTTCTAACTCCTTACTTCTTAGACTTACATTTGGATTCCTTCCCAAGATACAGGTTCACTGCTTTGCCTCAGTTTTGCAATCTACTTTGCCAGCTACCTACCAAAAAAAAAAAAGGGATACACAAATATCTCCTATTTAGTTAAAATGGAGCTGTGGTGAAACAAAAGCAGTTCTCAAGCCAGAGCATTTTCAGTCTCTCACATGTTTATGTCACATTTGAATCCCAGTCTTGGGTGAACTGATGGACCACATCAGCATCCTGAGCAAGGGTGTGAAGTGCCTGAGCCCTAGCTGGTCTGCTTGCTGCTTGCCCCCCCTGCTTGGTGGAGTATTGTGTCTGGAGAAACTGGCAGTGAATATTCCAGAGCATGACAGCTGTAGTGCCTACTTTGACTTGCCCAGGTGTGGTCCAGTAAGAAGGGGACATTCCTATTTTTCCTCCTTAACTTTCTGTGTAACCTGTCTCACTACCAAAAAAAAAAAAAAAAAAACCCAAAAAACCTCCCAGACAGAGCAAACTCTGAAAATCAGGACTCTCAGGCAGACAGCGGGGCTGGGACAGCTTGGTGGATCACTGGAATTAGGCACTCACCTCTGTGCCCTGCAGAAAGAAGGTCCACATCACGACCTCCAGGCAGCCTGGTGTACTTTAGCATGACTGACAGCCTCTGTTCCAGAGATCCACAGGACTAGAAAGCAAGGATGGATGGGGTGGATGAAGACCTGTCCTTAGGACTCTGAGGAGGCTGTTGGCTCACAGCTCCCTCCTTAGCTGGGAAACCAGTCTTCCAAATCTGTGTGTGAAAAACTGCCTTCATTTCCATCCAGCAGGACTTGTAATCGTTTGGGTGAGCAGTGCTTGACCAGAGGAGTTTCTCCACTAAACCAAAAACTTGAGGGTTTTGGTGTTAGAAAGCAAGAGAGTGCCTGGAAAGTAGAACTATGGTCTTTGCCTGAGGAGTAAACTGAAGCATTACCATGGTGAGCATTTGCAACTGGGCTCCTTATTTTGCTGTCAGCTGAGAGCTAAGGGAGCTCAGAGTTGCCAGAGCCAGGCGCAGGCTGACTTGGATGCTCAGGGTCTTTCCCCTGCTGAAGCTGCAGCAGCTGCAACACCCTGCTAGTGCAAAGGCTCTTTCATACATGCTGTGGTAGCATTTTCTGCCTTCTCTATGTAGCAGAGAGAGAGAGACATCATCTTGGGATAAAAAGCAAGAGTCTGTACACAGCTTGTTGCTGGCAGGGAGTTGTTTCACATGGATTTGGGCTGTTATGGCCAAGTGGTGCCATTTCATAGTCCACTCCCCATGTCACTGCCCACAGGGGCATGTCTAAGAACGTGCCACTGCAGCTTTGTGTGTACCAGGTACTGCCTTTGCTGTTCATGCCTCCTTCCAGGCTTGAGCAGACCAGCAAAAGACATTTTTCGAAGCTGAATGTCTTGTTCAGTGATCTCTGTCAGCTTCTATTAAGTAGCTTCTGTGGTAAGTTGCTTGTTATATATAGACCTGTCACCTACTGTGCCTCAAGAGTTGCTTCCTGGCCAGCACAGCACAATGAATGCTTTATTTCAGGGACAGCGACACTGAGAAATAGAAAAGGTGATGGGAGCTGAAAAGAACCAAAGTTAAACTTTGTCCAATGGCTCTGGCACTGAAACCCTTCTGTCAGAAGGCACAACAGAGCTAAAATTTCCCTCTCTTCTACCAGTCCTGCTTGTAGGCAAACTGTGTATCTCAGAATAAAGCTCACTTTTTACAGGGTTTTCAGCTTGATTCTTTTATCTCACAGGCAGATCATCACTGTTGGGCCTAATGCAACCCTACAAGGGTATGTAAATGCTTAAGCTTACTATGGAATAGCAGTCATTCATTTTTAAGAAATCTAAAACATGGGAATCTATATCAAAAATATTATGTGATGGATAACTAGAAGTGATCCAACCAAAACTAAGCTACTGGTTTGTTCACAGACATTGCCCCCACCTTTCCTTCCTTTGTTCCTCCCTTCCTACTCCCGAGCTAGCCAAACACAAGAGAGAAGCTGTTTCTCATTTTAAGAAACAGTTTGTCCAATTATAGAAAAAAGGGGTCCCACCCTCTTTTAGTGAAGAGCAGAGGCGATGTTCCCAGTTCTGTTTGCACATACACTCTACACACAGGAAGCAATATTAAAAAAAAAACAAGACAAAGCGGAGCAAAACAATATGCCTCAGCAGCCAAGCACAGAGCAGGGATCAGTATCCTCACACTGCACCTCTGAGGGGATGCAGCAGAAATTCTTTGAGCTTATGGTTGGTTGAACCTTTTCCTCGAGCGTTCATTCATTGTGGAGCTGGCTGAGAGGAGTGAAGTGGGCAGCTCTGTGCCGGGAGCTTGGCACCGCCGCGCTCAGCCCTTAAAGAGACCATTGTGTTTAATCTCCTAGCGTGTAATTTATTATTCCTGTGTTTGCCTCCATGGCTCTGGGCACCTCACACACTCTCGTTACCCACGTCACTGCATGTGTTTACTCTTACACAAGTGGTAGATGTTTCCACTGCTCTTTTTAACTCTTGCCTTTTCCCTCTCCTGCCACTTAAACTCATCAGCAAACACCCTCTTCGTCCTCCAGACTACGAATTACAGAATTCTGTCAGTTCCCTTCACTGCAGAGAAGGCCAGCCAAAACAGATTGGGATCTTCAAAATGTTTTCATGTGTCTTCATCCAGCTGCAGACATGTTAGCCATCAATTGCAGTAGGCTAAGCAGAGAGTAGACACCTTTGACAGTTCTGTAATAGACCTCATTTATGCAGCTGAATTTGGCATGTAGTTCCTTCAACATCCGAGAAGAAAAATAGTTTACAGAGTCTTATTTTTTTAGTTTGGGTTCTGCAAGTAGGACAGCTGACAGTTTTCAGAGGAGCATTTTTTGCTCACAGTCAGGTTTCAATAGGACATGCATCCTAGATGCAAAAGGAAGAAAAATCTAATGCATGCAGAGAATACAAATGGTAAAGCCTTTCCAGCTTTTATCTAATGGACTTTAACTGGCATTAAAGGAAACCCAGGCTCACTTTACTTTGAGAAAGCTTGAAAGCTTTACTTTTGTCTCATCCAGTGTAGAAAGTTGGGACCATGGGCCCTGTAATCTGCATTTAATCTAGAGAGTATCCATTTCAGTTCCATTTCTTTTAGACAGTTTCTGACACATGACATCAGCAAAGTCTGCTGAGTCTTTTCCTGCAGCGTGTTCCAGCAAAAATCCCCCGGCAGCAGTCATTAGGGTCAGGCTCCCTTTTACTCTGACCTGCTGGCAACCTGAGATAGCACTTTGTTTAACAGAAGACTGGAAAACTTCTGGTTTTCAGTGATTTTACATAAGATGCTTTCTACTGCACTCATGAGCCCGAGGTTAAGAGGAATTTAAGCTTCTTGAGAACAAATATGGGGGGTTTTTTTGTTTTGCCTGTACAGAGCATTAACACAGTGGGGGCCTGACCCTGGCTTCCACTTCCACACATCCCAGTATTGCTAACAAGGCTTGAGGACTCAAAAACTGAGCTGAGTCTTTCCAATCAGTTGTGGAGAAGCACTCCTTACTTGAAGTATGGCTGCTGTAGCACAGGGGTCTCAGGAGAATGGAGCTGCTACACAGAGACCACAGGTACTTTTGGCTTTTGAGGAGGGCTCCACTACACCTATCATGTGGTTAATTTCACTGGACCAAAGGAGAGCAGCAAAGACTTCCATTCTTAGTCTTATTAAAAGAATGTGGTAGCTGCCGGTATCTTCATTTTATGAAGTACAGCTGATTTCTGTAACAAAACAAAATTTTCTCCCTATCTAGCATCAGGTAATTTTTCCCCTACCTTTACAGAACTTGAATTTGTAGTTCTACATCTGTGTCCTTCCCTTTTTTTCATTTATATTAGGAATATAAAGGGACTTCTGTGCAACTTACCAGTTGCGAAAAAAAATTCCAAGACAATTTTCTTATTGCCCTTTCTCTATTGCAAATTTGTCTAAGAAATGGCCATAGTTTTTTTAGCATTTAGTCATACAAAAAGGTCACTGCTGTGCTTTTGTCTTCTCGTATCAGATCTTAGTGCTTACTTGGTGCTGGTTCTCAGACAGTCGTGTGGACAGATCCATGCCTCTTCAGAGTTATTAGTTAATGTCATGTAACTGTCTCCAGTCTCTGAGCTGATGAGGCCAGTGAGAAGGAGTATTGAGATACGAGCTACAATGCCCACAGAATCAAAAAATTTTTCAGATTTGTCAAATCTGCGCATATGAGGCCCACAGGTGTTGACAAGTGCCTTTGATCAGAACTTTTTCCCATGTGTGGAAGAGCAGAGACTACCATCTTGATTACCACCACAGCAGGTTAAAGGTACCTCTGTGGTTTCCAAAAGCTTTCCTGCAGGCCTTCTGTGGTCACAATTTCATTTTTCTCAAGGCTGATTCTGCTGACTCAGGAAAGTGAGTTTGACACTTTCTGAAGCTCGTACTAAGCAATCCTGTGAAGGAAGAAAGAAGTTGGGGAAATGCTCAAACCACAGAAGATCTGCTTAGCAGAAACAGTGCCTTTGCTGCTGGCACCAAGCAACAGGCTTAGTGTTTCTGGTCCCAATGCTTATTTGGAGGAATATTTTGCCTGCTTCACTGCTCCATCAGTGACTGGTGCTGGTGGCACGGCTCTGGGCTATTTAAAAGGCCTTGGGGAAATGGCTGTGAAACAAGTGGCAGCCAATTAGTATAATTCCTGTACTAGTGCCTGAGTTAACACTGACAATTAGAATCTGAAGCTGTTTGCAGCAAAGAAGTTCCTGATGCACATCCAGAAAGTGTTAACATGCTGTGTGCCAGGTGGTGAGAAGGTCACTGGGACAGAGATAATGAGCAACTGGAAAAAAAAATTCACGTGGGAACTTTTATCTGCTCTAATTCTACCACTATTTCAGCTTTGTTCTGAGAATCGCTTTGCTGTAGAAGCTAATCAAGCTTTTCAAATACCTTTAAACATCAAAATATAGAAGAATATGCATTTATTATTGATTTAGCTTGCTTGGTTTGTGCTTCCCCCACCCAGCTGTAATCTTTCTCTTTTAAACAACTCCTCTGTGAAAATCTGGTGTAAGTTGCACAGGCTCAGCTAGACCCATAAGTAGATTTCCCCTGTGAAAGACATGCTAGAAAGAAATGTAGTCAAGAGATTAACTTGAATATTCTGATTAGGCAGGGGCTTTTGCTTTCAGAGCTCCATGAACTCAGCTAAGCAGCCCGGTTGACATGGCAAGAACATAGAGGTAGTGCTCAAGAAGAGACCACTGGTTTTGACCATGCTTCAGTAGTAGTTTTACAGTCCTGCCAAGGCATGGAGAAAAATTGCTCCCTGCTTTATCTATATTCTCATTTCTTGGTGTTGTTGACTGATGAGCTGAGTAGACGTACATCAGAGGGCATGGTGGGCCCCAGTGCTGCTGTTTACATGGCAGTTCAAAGTAGCAATCCTGCTTCTCCGAGCCAAAGCTTAATTTATACTGACCTTACTAATGATGCTGCTGAAAGGCAGAGCCAGTGTTTCTCATACATTTGAAAGCTGATCTCCCATTCAGAGAAGAGGAAACTGATCTTGTGCGCCCCATTTCAACACTACATGTCTTGGGAAATGCAAGTTCACCTACCTTTTATGTGACATCTTATCCCCCTTCCATCCACCAGTCAGCCCTGCACACAATCTGCTGCACTGAACAAGGTCAGATGAAAGTCTCTGTCTCAGGGAAGCACAGGGATGCTGGGAAAACATCAGTGTGTCGAGGAGGAAAGATATAACAAGTGAGGGATGACAAAAACAAAGTTCTGATATGTTTAAGGAGGAGGATAAATATGACAGATAAAAACACTAAACTGTATTTGATGCTATTCCTTTGACAGAGGAAAGACAAATCTTTAAGACAGCTGCATATCCTTTTTGGTGGATTAGCACCATTTCAGTTTGTGTACTGCGTCCAGATAATTCAGATTGGACACTCCAGATCCAGGGCTCTGTATATTTTTTCAAGTGCTTACAATTAGGTTATAACTATCTCTGCTGACTGCCTTCACTGAAAATCAGGCAGTCATGGAGCAGTTGTTTCCAACACATCTGGAAATATCACCAGAGCCAAGAAATAAAATCTTCATGGCCTTTTTGCGGGGTCCAAGAATGTTAGTGCAGACAGCCTGCCTACTTTCCATGGAATACCTTGGCCAGTTACTCAGAATTGGATGTGCCATACTGGCCTGCAAAGAAAGAGGAAAGGGGAGGCAGTTCCATCTGTGAGAGGAGGTGGTACTTATTAGTAACACATCACAGCCTTACATCAGCTCAGAGCTGGCTTGAAACTTCATAGCAGAGGTACTGCTGGGAGCAAAACCCCAACAGGACAGAGGTCATGGCAAGCTGCAAAGCCTGCCTAAAACACAGGGCAAATGCTTGTGGGTAGAGCTGTGTGGAGTTCCTCGTGTTAATGGTACTGCTCCACTTGACATAATCAAGCAAAATGCATCTAAGTGTGCTTAAACTGTGTTGACACAAGCCAAAGACACTCCTTGGCTGCCCTAAGACTCCTCCTAAGTTACACACAGAGGCACTTTATGGTGCTGGTTGGCACCTACAGTCTTGCATTCTTTGGAATTGTAACAGGCCCACAGAGATGGGGCCCATTCCTTTCCTCATGGCACAGGCATGACCCCACTTAGAGTCACTGAGCACATTATTTTTTTTAAATTATACTTTTCTCTTCAAGATCTCAGAGGAGCTGTGTTCTTTGAAGTTGTTTTGGAGGGTTTTTTTCGTGGTGGTGGTTTTGAGGCAGCAGGGGAGGAAGTGTTTTACCTATTAAGCTGCTGCTATGCTGTGGTGTGTCCCTGAGGAAGTTTGCAGAGAGTGAGAAGCCACAAAGCTACATGCAAAGATGAGCATTGTAGCTCAAAACCTGTGACATTTTGTCAACTTGTATTTTGGTTAGCTTTTCTTACCAGGTGGTCTAAAGATCCATCACTTTAAGTCACCTGCAGGCATCAGTTAAGAAAAGCCAGGCCACTGTCTTTACACTAATGGGATCTGCACCTCCATGGAAAGTTTTTTGGGACCCCACAAATGTAAAAATGTTTGGCAAAAACTGCTCTGGATTACTCACTCCTTGTGAGTCTTGTTCAGGGTTTATTTTTAATGGCAGCTAGCTGGCTGTAGCAGTACACAGAGCACGTTTATAGGGAGATCAGTGTCAAGAGATGAAGGTACAAGCCCCTCATTCACAGGAAGAGCACCTCAGTGCCAAGAGCAGAACTCTCCTGACTTGCTGTCTGTTCAGGTGACTAGGCCATATAAAGAGCCTCTATCTGACCCACTGTTACTGGAAAATGTCTCACTAGCAGTGTTGCTAATGCATAAGCCTCTCCTTTCTCAAACTTGGGACAGAGGAATCCTGTGCTGCATGATTTTCCATGTTATTTTGATTTCCTGCACACTTATTTTTCAAATTCAGTTCTTACCACCTAGAATGTGCTTGGAGATACAGAAGAATTGTTTGTTGATTTGCTGTTCTTGCCCTTCTTTCTCCTCAGAATCTTATGGCAAGAGCCCTGTATGACAACGTCCCCGAGTGCGCAGAAGAGTTGGCCTTCCGCAAGGGAGACATCCTGACGGTGATAGAGCAGAACACCGAGGGCCTGGAGGGATGGTGGCTCTGCTCCCTACATGGCCGGCAGGGCATCGTCCCAGGCAACCGTGTGAAACTCCTGATAGGTGCCGTGGTGCAGGACAGTCCCTCTGGCCAGGAGATGCCCAGCTCAGGATTGATGAGTCAGCCCTTCAACCACCAGAAGATCTACCAAGTGCCAAGCTCACACGCCTCAGCACGGGACCCTGTCTACCAAGTGCCACCTTCCCACCAGAATCAGGGGATTTACCAGATACCCACTGGCCATGGGCTGGTGGGACAAGATATCTACCAGGTGCCGCCCTCCATGCAGAGGTGTATTGATGGTCCAGCTGTGACTAACAAGGTGTGTGCATTTGCTCTTACTTCATAGCTCCAAAGCAGCTCACTTGTGCTGAGAGAAGTATCTGATCTCAGGTTCCTCCCAGGCTGGAGCACATTTGGCCTGGGGTGCTCTGGCACTATATGTTCAAAAGAGCTGCTGCAGCAAGATGAACTCTCCCACTTATTAATGAACAGTTACATCATCTGCCCCAGTAATTTTTGTTTAATTAAAAATTATATACTTTCTTGCTGGAGAAGTCCCAGTGGGTCTCAACTACAAAAAGGAATCAATGATTGATGAGACAAGGGCCATACTTGTAAGCATGAGGGAACAAGAGGATGGTGATAAAAGGGGATGTTTTAATACTGAACCTAAACCTTTTAGAGTGTACTTGATGTTTATCTGCAGTTAAGTTTCTTGGTTGAAAGTGAGAGCTGCAGCAGCTCCACAATGCAGCCATTACTGCAGCAGCTGAGAGCTCCCAGGGCTCCAGTGAGAAGCACTACATCATGTGGGTCCCACCTTATTCCTGCTGTCCTTCTTAAGTTCTCCCCATCTTCTGCCACTCCCTCATTTTACCTTCACAGGATTCCTGTCAGGTACCCTGGTACACACAATGCCAGGTACCCCGGTGACTGAAAAGGATTAAAGAAGATACTCAAGGAAGGAAGGAAGTTCTTTTGGCCTTCCAGGCCCCTTATTACAAAGCCAAAAAGAAATTCTTTCAGTCCCTTCATTCCCAGTTCAACAGTTCCAGATATCAGTGTCCTCCTTACCCTTAGAGCTAAAGCATAGCGTTAATATCCAATTTGTGTCAGCAGATGATGTCTCTGTCAGGAAGTTCTTTACTGGTTTAAACTTTCATCTCCTAATTTAGATTGGCAAGACTGTCTGTTTTGTGTTCTTCCCCCACATTGCCCCCAAGTCAGCCTTTTTCATATCAGGCTTTTGGAAGACATCTTCTAATGCTTTTATTTCCTTGTTATAATTTCATTTTCCTTGATAAGGGTAAATGGACTTTTTGCCTTCTGAGCAGTAGAGAAAGATCTGTGAAACCATTCCAAGTCAATCTATGAAGAGGTTTGCTTGCTGAGCTTTTCCACAGTTGTGCTTTACAGGCTGTGCAGGAAGATTGTATGAGAAAATTGCACTTGCTGCACAGGCAGAGCTAGGAGTTTTGTTGGAGCAATTATGTGGGTTTTCTTGATAACTCTCATATCTTTTCTCTCATTTTCTCCTTTCCCTATAGACTACATACAGTGAAATATTTTCCAGGGGCAACACTGTTTGCCTATCCACAGCAGGTAGCCTCTGAGGCAGTAAGTGAGCACCTGGTAAACAGCCTGTTGGTGGGGCAGCAATCCCCAGAAGAGACCTCATTTTTGGGTATGGCTGTAGGAAACGTTTTACAGCACTGCTCAGAGATGCCTCAGCTGTCCAGCTTGGGCACAGGGATGCACCATGCAGCAGCTCTGCACTAAGGTCTGCTGGAAAGCCCAAGGTATTAGTTTGGAATGAGCACTATGTAGCTTCATTTTAGGACCTGACTTGCCTGAATGACTATTAGGATAGTTTGCTTAGCATCATGAATGTTTGTTTCTACTCTACACAGAAAGAAATTTTCCAACTGATTAGAAGGTTCTTCTCCCTCCTCCCATCCTCTCCAGCTCCAATGAAACTAACAGGACATTCTGCATAAACGTGTTTGCTGCTAGGGCTGTGTTAAAACCCTTGAAACACTGAGAGACTGAAATCTCTGTGTTAGTTTAAGTGCAAAGTTCTTTGAGTGTTGAGATGCAAAAATGAGAAGCAGTAAAGCACCTCTTTTTTCCAAGTTTCTGCCTAGAAATTTTTTTAGCAACCTTGATTATGAATTTTTCTGAATTCAAGTTACTTTAGAAAATTATCTTTCTCTGAGTTACATTTAATTCCTTTCAACCCATGAAAGGCCAGCTATGCTTCAAACTGTAAAATAACTAAAGATGCACATTTACAAACCATTTCACCCTCAATCAAAGTACATGCCAACCTGCTTAGCACTAGCCAGTTTTTGCTACTTGCTTGAATCCTGACTTATATATATTTAGCCTAAGAATCCTTAGTCTCAGTGCTCACTGTGTTGTATTAGTGGTGGGTAAACCTCATGGTAGCATCCTACTTAGATCAGAGGTAGACATATCTCTTGCTCCTTGGAATTGCTCAGTTCTACACTAAAAGGAGCCCACTGGGATTGAAATCAAGGCAGGCAAGAGACAACTTACTTGTGAGGGAAGTGTCTGAGGTAAAACTACTCCATTCTTTATCCCCATCTTGCTAAACTGCATTTTTACAGCTACAGCTGCAATTCTCTGCTAATGCCTTTGTGAAAGAAAAGCCTAATTACAGGAAAGCACTTTAGCACTTGTCTCCTTTGTATGAAGAAACGGTCTGCCCTCCAAATCCTCCTCCTCTAGGGATTAGTAAAAACAAACCTTAATATTAAGAAAAGCTGGGCATCTTGAAGATTTGATTTGGGGTCTCTTTGCTTTGTCTTCCAAAATGAATAATCTCTTTTCTCAGACTTGTGACACCTGCTTCAAAGGCTTAAATGAGCCCCTCTGCCTCCCTCCATCAGCAGAATCAGCTGGCTAGCAAGCTGTGTAGTCTTAAGGATGCTGAAGGGTTTTGCTACAAGTTCTTGCTGTATGCAAGCCTTCTCCCTTCCCACAGCAGCAGCTAGAGAAGAAAACCGTGTTCTCTAGACTCCACTCCAAGCAGGAGCAGCAGCAGTTTCTGTGCTATCCCTTTCTGCACGTGCCTGCTTGTCTGCCCTGTGCAAACGTGTGGCTTGGCTGCCTTACAGGTTTTGCAGGCAGGGCTTAGGAGCTGCTGTCAGGCAGGAATTGTCTAGCCTGGAGCAGCAGTAAATCAACAAGCAGACATGTTATTAAGCTGTGCTGAGGTAACGCATCTCCTCAGCCAGCGAGGCAAAGCGAGTCAAAAAGGAGTCCCGAGGCAGCTAATTACAGCGATTAATTGATTCTGGCCAAACTGGATCCTCACAACAGAGCTGTATTGGCTCCCTCTATCAAATAAAAATAGCACCTTCTAGAACTCACTCTACCAATGACAGAGATAACAAGGGGTGGTTTAAAATTAGCCTTGGTTAGCCCCAAGCTGTTGTAGCTCTGCTGCAAGTTCAGTGACAAAACCGTTCCACCCCAAAGGGTGGAGAGCATCTGAGGAGTGTAAAGAGGTGAAAGTTGTATCTTAGAATTCATTCCCTCTTTCTGTGCTCCTCCTTGGAACTTACTCTATTTTGCTGCAGCCAGCAAAGAGAAGGAGCCTTCAGACAAATCTGACATTCAGGAAACCTGGATTTTATCCTTGTCACAGAATTCTGCATGGTCTTGAGCAGTGCTTTTGCATCTCATCTGCAAAATATGTGGGCTAATTATGAGGGAACTCATTCTGTGCAGATTGGTTTGAGAACATCCTTTGGGAAAGTTGCTGTCAAAGCACAAAGACTCTTTTGCATCTGTGGTTAATCATTAGTTCACACTTAAGCTTTAAAGTAGGGAAAGCTACACATGAAAAAGAAGTCACTGCCATAATTTAAACACTCACTTTCTGGTTCAGTGTTTCCCCTAGCTGATCTGTTGTACTATCCCTGACATCCTAAAAATAGCATTGGCCAAAAAATTTAAGGGAATTATTTCCTTGTTGGAACAGAGCTTTCTGTAGGAGCCAGTAGCTCTCAGGAGATCTGTTGATCAAGGAGACTCTGCACAAGTCAGAATGAGAATTGTGTTTGACCAGGGAAGAGACTGCACTGTGGGAGTTACCAGCCCTGAGCTACAGCTCCCACAAGGCACGACCAGCTCAGGCAAATAGAGATTAATGCCAGCTTGGAACACATCAGCTTTTTTGTTTGTTGGTCTGTTTGAACTGGAACGCTGCAGTTCAGGAAACACTCAGATTTATCCACCTTTAAAAAGCGGATAGAGCGGAATAGGGAAGGAACTCATCTTCATCCCTGGCCTGTTTCCAATTATAAACATGTCCTTGACAAATCAAGAGTTTAACACCCCACCATCCTGCTATCTCTGCCTTTTTCAAGAGGTCACTGCCTTCAGCAGGAGGTTAGGGTAAACCATGGCTATGGGAACGGTCCTTGTTCCCTGGTTTTTATTTATGTTAGAGACACACTGGTTGACACCACCCCACAAGCAGCATCACCCTGACAATTCTGGCACAGACTTCAGTAGCAGGAGCCAGTTAGCCACAGTATGACGTTTTTCCTCCCAATTACCCAAGTACTGCCTTAGCTGGGAAGAAACAAATGGCTGCTTATAATGTTTGTTGCAGAAATAAGCCTGCCTTTACATTATTGTCTTCTTTTCTGTGCCTATTTTCACGTTTAAGAAGTAAGAAGAGATAGACATTAAGCACAGTAAAGAGTTGTGTGACAGATTATTTCATTATCAGAAAGAATGGGAGCATATCTAGTGTTTTGTTTAGTTTGTTGGTAAAATGTATTTACATTCCAAGATGATGTCCCCATTTACCCTCAGGCCTGACATACCAGTTTTCCTGTGATGGGGTTTCCATAAATGGCCCAGACAGTGATCCTACAGTCCCTCTTTCCTTCTGCTTTCCCATTACAAATTCTACTTTGGGGATTTGTATCCCTCGTAACAAAATGTTGCTTCAGTGTTAAAAGCACTGAACGCACAGGAAGTTTGCTGAGTGCAGCAGGAATGGTAACATATACCTCAACACTCAGAGCTCCCTTTTACCAAGTGTGCTCCAAAGAATGAAAACACCTCAAATCAAACGTTAGCTCAGTGGTTAAAACAGCACACAGCCTTTTCCTCAGGCTCAGGAGTCTCACTTGTAACTTTCCATGTGACGTTAATAGGAGAACAACCATTTTACTGATAGAAAGTCCGTGCAGTTAATTCCTCATCCATGAGGCAGAGTAAGCAGTAGTTAGTCACTGATGTGATTTGTAGAGAAGTATTTCAAGAAAAAGACTGCATTTTATTAGGCTGAGCAAATATATGAGCTCAACATTACTCCCTGTTCCTCCCTGAGCACAGGGCTCTTTTTCATCAGTTCTATTTGTAGACCAGAGGCATGCATTTTTCCCCTCGAGTATCAGAAAAAAAGGCCAGTCCTGCCATCTAATCCAATAACCGAGGTCTCCAGGAACACAAATCTGTCTGCACAAGGGCAGGATCAAACCTTTGCTAAAAATATTGTAACAATAGTAATAGTAAGTATAATAATAAAAGGAAAAAAAAAAAAAAAGCAAGCTTATGGGCTCTTTCTTGGTGGTTAGAAACCTAACTGAACCTTTGCTTATGTCTGAAACAAAACACCAAATTTGGGTAATCTAAATTGCCCTCTAAGTATTGAAAACTAAGCACAGCAGTAGAGCATTTTAGAAAAAAAAAAAAATTCCACACAAGTGGAAAACTGATTATTCAGAAAGTGAATCTCATCATAAGGAGGAAGTGTGGTTTCTGGAGATAGGAAATGGGTAGATGAAGACAGGTTGCTGACCATCAGAAAACACAGTTCTAGTGAAATCTAAAGTCTTGGCAGGCATTCTATGATTTTTAGATGTTTTGCTTTGGAGGATGACTAATTAGCACCAGAATATCATCATTCCATATGTTTGCATGAAATATTTCAATTTTTCTTTTTTATACAGCAGTGGCAATATTGCATCTTTTTTTGGTTTTTTTTTAAACACAAATCTAAATTTATCTTTCTCCCCAAACAGACTGTTGGAATAGGAGCAAAGTGAAATTAGTGAAGTTAATTTCCTAGGAGACAGAAACCTTCCGTAAGACAGTCCATCCCTAATCCTTAAAAGACAGTAATATATTCCCATTGGGTCTTATCATCACAACTTTTACATATGCACAATCAGTCCTGACTGAGGTCTGGTATAATTATTATACAACAATTATTATGCAACAAACAGTTAAGGATGGATTTTATATCTGTTTAAAAAAGTCTGTGCCTTCCATGAACTTGCCAAAGCAAGCTGTGCTAATCAAAACACCGGTTCCTAGGAGCACTTGTCTGTACAGCTGCCCTGAGACACTCATACAAAAATGGAGCCAGAGTACACCTTGTGAGCCAGAGAATCTCTACAAATCAAATCAGATCAAATCAAATCGAGCTTCTTCCTCGTGGAAGGTTTTATTTGCCTCTCTCAGAGCAGCACAGTTCCCAACTTAAATGATTTAGGGGCACTTCCATTATTTCTGCCCAAGTGTACCTGTGAGAACACTCTTGTGGAATTGAAACTCTTTGGCAGTGCTTTGTCTCAACCATTTTTTTGCTCACTGGGAAATGCCAATTCACAAAAACTGAAATTGTTGACGGGGAAGGATCCGTTCTGAGAAGTGTCTTAAAGGAAGGGAAACAAGAAGTCATGGAAATTCCCAAATGAAGTCTTTCCCTGCAACTTTCCATCTAGAAATTCAATATGGGAGGAAAGAAATAACAGAAATAAGATGAAGCACCTCAAAAGAATTAAAATTATTTGAATGGGCTGAACCAAACTGTTTTTTGTTTGTGAGCCTTTAGGATTTCATGTCATTCACAGCAAGGCACTCTCTGCCCTACTTATCTTAACACCTCATCCTTTTTCTTTCTTTCCTCTCCTCCTCCAAACTTGACCTAAATTTGGGCTTCTGTCTTTGAGAAGAGACAGTCATAGTATTACCAGCACAGAAAACAAGCACTGGTTTGCAAATGGTTCTTCATGTGGCAGCCTTTTTAAAGTAGGGAGACTAGACAGACTGGGATGGCCAAAGCAAAATACTCTTTTTCATCGTGGACAAGAGACCTGACTGCTGAGGTGCTGAGTTTTGCTACATACTTTCCATTTATCAAAATTGCAGCTCAGATTTAATCACAGGTTTCCAGAGAATACTTTATCAGACACACATACTTCTCCACTAAAACTTACCACACAATAATTGGGGGGTTTTCTTTCTCTGTAAGACCAATCCATAGGCATTATTTCAGAGTTCATGCCTGTTCTATCACCAGTCCCATAGCACGTCAGCTTTTTAGTTCTGTAGGCCAATGCATGCAAAAATGATGAGGTCTCTGTCTGCCTAAATATGAGTAATTGTCATGGAGATGGCACTGGTAAAACTCTTACCAAGAGTTTCACACCCCTCTTAAAAATGCTGATAGTTTAATAGTAATGGTATGATTTGCTCATCTCTCTTGTTCTCTTCCTCTCCTCTCAAAAATGGGACATTCTCAGAAGTGTTGGTTTGACTCTCTGTAATTGCATTTTGTAAGCAAGAATGACTCGTACCAGAATCTTGGAAATACCCCTTCCCAGTCAGCCTTGCAATTCAAGGCCAGCCAGCACCAAGCCTGTTCCACTGAAACAAGCAGAAATGTTGCTCATAGCACAACTGGCAGAAAGCCCCAGAGCTGATGTGAGAGAAAGCAGGATCATGTCATGAAAACATCATAAAATAAAAAAAAAAAATCCAGTCAAATCTTGCCAGTGACAAAATTGTTGAGCTTTTTTTTGTGCTTTGTACAGCTCATTCAGTAAGATCTGGAGATACAGACCTTTTTATCTGCATTTAGTTTGCAATCATGAACATCAGTGAGAGAAAAATTAGCAGTATCATCTGAAGCTACAGCTAATGCAAGTTCAGCACTATTCCACCACACTTCACACAGCCCTGTCATTTTATACTAATCAGAGCTTAGGACATTTATGTAACTCCACTTTTTTTTTTTTTTTTAATTGTTTGGAAAGACAATAAACCTGCACTTCAGATTTAGGAAAAATACAAAACTGAAAAATAGTGTAATGACCCTACTTTTGGGTACTGATTAATGGAAGAGGTCACACCAGAAGTTAAAAAGACAGGATTAGGCTAGTTGCAAAGCAGTTGGTTATACCCTTTTCACCAGCAGTGAGGGTTTGAATCCAGGCCAGCTTGTGATATGACATGTTTTATCTTAGATTTGTTTCACAGCTTCTGCTCTATATCTTCAAGGCTCACAACCCAAAACTTGTATAACTCTTGTTGAAATAATACAACCTCAAAATTGTAACATCCATTTTCATTACTTACTGTTGTTTACATGACAATACCACAAGGGCATTTTTTAAAACTGGGCATCTGCTGGTGAGGCACTTCATAGACACATTTAGAAGTCTCTGTTTTAATGTCTGAGCCTGCAGAGTTAAGCATTTTTAATTTAGCACACCATGAATGAGTGACATCTGGAGCTGCTTTAGCTTTTGAGAGGACTTAGAGCAGAATCTTCATAGGTGTAGATCCTGGACAGCAAATGGACATAAAATGTAGGAGAAAATAAGCAGGTTTTTTGAAGATGAAAGCAGCATCACAAAATAAATCAGTTCTGTATCAGGGTAGTATTTGTCATGTGTTCTTATCTTCTCACCTCTGAATATTCTAAGAAATCTCACTTGTGAACACCCACTCAGAGACCAGCAGAGGTGTCACAATGCTCGATGCTGCGTTTCTTTCTGCCATGTGCTAGAGCTGATAACTCACTCAGCACACAAAATCAATACCATCATTTCTGTCGATTTCCTCTTGCCTGGCAGAGACATTTGGGCCATAGCACTAAAAATAACTCATAGTTGCAGCTACAAGTCCAGTGCACCAGAAGAAATGCCTCTACAGGCTTCCTCCCCTCGCTTCCAGCCTGTGAGACTTGATCAAAGCTCTCCAACAGTTCAGTCTTGGCAGAAGATGCTGCACGAGAACATTTTATAGTGGTCCAATGTTCTTACATTATTTGGATTAAAATGAAGTGTAATGAGTTCGTAATTTAAGAACTATAGCAACTTACAAACCCAAAATAAGAGTGACAGTCCTTAGCACATGTGAAACTCCAACCTTTACTCACTGGCAGCAGGGAAATACACTGTGTGTTATTGTATACAGCAAATAAATAAGTAAAAACATGATTGCCTGTTTTTTTCAGAGCAGGCAACAGAAAGTGATACAGTAGGTATTGCTGTCTGGAAATTCATTATCAGTCACTGGAAATCCTGATGCAGCTTGCAGAAGACATGAGTGGAAACACTATGAGCTTTCTGTAAAAATGACAGAGTTCTAGCCAGCTAGCCAAATACCCAAATCACCTTAGAGACTCTGTTTTTTAACCCAGCCTTCCTGCAGTTCACCTTAGCCACTGGAGCCTTTCCCAAGGGGAAAAAACCCCAAACTTTTAAGGAGACACACATGGCTCCCTAAGTACGTGCAGCAGAACAGAAGGAAGGGCCAAGAGGTGGTTCACTGCCTGATCTGACATCATTTAATGGTTCCTGCCACTGCCTTGCAAAAGGCTAGGAGTTCAAGAGAGTAGGGGATTTTTTTCCTCCTTAATTCTCTCTGATAATATTTCCCCATATTCTCTTTGTCTATTTTATGCTTTTTACAAGCCTAGGAGTGCCCAGGTGGCTGTTATATATCCACTTAAGAGGCTCAGGAACAGAATTAGAGTTTCATATTAAATTTACAGGTACAATTTACAACAGAGAACAAAAGTGTTTTCTTTTTCTTTTTCATTTCCTTGCACTTTGATTCATTTTTCCCATATCCAGGCTTTGTGCCAGCCCCATTTCATGCACCCCAACTTGGCCTCCTCCAGGGCAGAACTCTTCCCAGGGTAAGCAGCTGATGGCAGTAGCTCATCAGCTGCTGAGAGTTACCTGTGGGGTGAAGAGGAGGGCATCGTGGGGGGAAAATACATTTTAATACAGTTTGTCATCTTGATTTAAAATACTTGTGTTCTTCTTTCCCACCTTCAAAAAGCACTGATCTATTTAAAAAGCAGTCAGCAAGCATCAGTGGGCTCTTGGGGTTGAGAGGCTGTTCTGGGAAATACCAAGCTGCCCTTTTCAGCTCTCCTCTCTGCCTGTGGTTTGGGTGGGGCAAGGTGTTGCAGAGGTGCAACATACCTCTGATCAGTTCTCTCACCTGTAAAACTCACTTGTTTCCCACCATTCTGCATATCAGGAATTGCAGTTTATGAGAACAGGCCGAATTCTGCCCTCCACGGCACTGCTATAAATTCAGAGTAATTTTGTTTGCTTCACTAGGTTTATTTGCTCTTTGTCCTTGTGAAACAATGTAAACTACAGTGTTGCATATTGGCTGTAAGCATGAGAATGATCTTCTTGTTGCTGTAGTTAGGAATGTTCTCTCTTGTAGCCTAACATGCATTTTAATCCTGCAAGAAATAGAATGTTGGTTTTTCCCCCCCTGTATTTAGGGAAGAGGGATTTAATGAACCACAGGACGGGATATTTTGTGAAGTACATGCACATTCAGCTCTTTTTTCTTGGTTAGGGACATGCCATTGGCATGGAAAAAGCCCAAGTAATTGCTTTTGGAAGAGCATGGTCTTCAGCAGGAACAGAACAAACTTTCTGCTCAGCTGCCTTTGTTTTGCAGTACTGAAAGTTTGAAGGCTCATTACATGTCTCACCAGAGCCAAAGCTGGTCCCTGTTAGCTGCTCTGCATGGATTAAGTGGTTAACAATGTTTTGAGAATGTTGGGCTTGATAGTTTGTGGGAACACCATCTGTTTCCTTTAACACGTAAACAAGGAAAATTGCTGGTTTGAAATGCAGGATTATTTTTTTTATACTTGGATGACCACAGGCATTCTTAAAAGAGAAGAGGTAAAAGGAAGAATAATCCTCGTGAGGTATGAAGTTCACTGACATTTGTTAGAAAATAAATTCTTGAGTGGCAGACAAGGATGCTGTCCCTGTTCTAGAAGTGGGAAAAGGGGAACATTTCCTTTGCAGTCACCTCCTTCCTTCTGAAGTCATCTTCGAAAGTAAACTACCATCAAAAATAAAACCATAAAAAATTGTTCAACAATGCATCTTCTGAATGGGCTGAGCATCCCATTCAGAAGCAGCAAGTTCATTTAATATATTTATGGGTGAATATCCAAAATCAAAAGTTACTTCTGACTGGGTTTGGTACCTTTCTTTCATCATCTGCCCAGCTACCCCTCTCTTCCTCATACAGAAGAAGCAGGGCGATGCCATGTCTTGATGTCCCATGTGAGGTCAAGAGAGTAAGAACAAATGCCCCACATTTTCCCTTTGTCAAATAGTGTGGGCATTCTTTTAATTACTGCAAAAAAATGTTTACTCAAGCTTTGGTGGTGAGCTGCTTCTGTTCTGAGTTGACCAGGAATAAGCAGTCCAGAGGACTGGAGGTACAACAGGAAACATTCTTGTACTCAGTGTAGACCAGACTATCATCTGCAGGGGATTTTGTTGTGAAATTGCTCATAAAGTGCTGTTACTGGATAACAATCCTCCACACATGAAAATACACCCCAGTCACTGGGAGAAAAAAGCTGTCTTTTCACGTTACCAACAAACCTTGGTTGTTGCTGGGTTTCTTAAAGAAATGTTTTCTGCCTTTCCTATAACTCTTTCAAAAGCCTAAAGAGGAACAGATGTAAAAGCATCTGATACATTTTTATTTGGAAAATAAATGCTACCTTAAGTAGAGTGCACTGCTAAACACAGCCCGGCAGACATCTCAGGTCTTCTGTCCACAGTTTCAGGCAGACTTTACTCATGAATACCCAGAATCAAGCATTTTGTGCTTTAACCTCTCACTTTCTTTGACAAAAGCTATACACACCCAGAACAGGGTTTTGTTTCAACCAAATAAAGGAGTGACCCTGCTTTGTCTGGGAAAGAGCAAAAGTGTCTTGAAAGTTCTGCAGTGCTGAGTGAAATTGGCTTCCTTCATGTGGCCTTTCTAGCTTTAGTGTAGCTTTTGAGGATTGTATCACAGCACAGTAAATGAAAGCAGCAGCCTTCCATATGGCATCTGGTATGTCAGGATTTTTTGAAAAATGAGAAAGGCCTCCAAAGATGAGCTGCAAGAGTAACTGCAGCTACATGAAACTCCTATATGCAGAGTGAGGGAGACTCTCTCTGCAAGTGCTGGGCATAAGCAAGCTTCTCTTCCATGTGAGTTCCAGGCTCCCTGGTGCAAGGATATCATCTGCTTTGTGACCAGGGCTTCTTGTTACAAAAGCAGAATACCATGCTTACCTGTAAGAAGAGCAAGTGGTTTTACTTGTGTGTGCTTAGGGACATGGCTTAGTGGTGGGCTTGGCAGTGCTGGGTTTATGGTTGGACCCAATGATCTTAAAGGTCTTTTCCAACCTTCTGTGGTTCCATGCCTTATTACCTGTGCTGCTTGGATCAGCTCCCTTTTTTATATTAGAGGCCTGTGACTTTGCTCATGGAGATTAATTCTCTGAGCAAGAAGAGAGTGCTGGTGTCTTCTATCCTGAAGCAGTTTCATTGTTCAGCTTCTGATGTAGAACAAAACTGAGCAAGGGGTTATAAAAATTTCACACTGAGTGACCAACATCTGCCTTTTTGGAGCCTGACACAGCCTGAGTCCTGCTTTGTCCATCTAGGCAACAAGCAGCAGGTGAAGCAGAGCCAAACTGCAGCAGTGCACCATTCCTCCTGCTTCCAGCACTGCATGGGGCCTCTGGCTGCCCACCATGAGCACCCTGGTGTTTCTTTTCTCTGGGATGGTCAAGCAGTTTCCTGGCATATTAGCAAGCAGCCTAATGCCACAGTGTTCACAGCAGCAGAAGGGCTGGTGGTAATGGGCTCCAGGAAACAGCCCTTTGTTTTTACTGTACATTGTCAGTTCTCCCAGAGGATCACTTTAGAACACTGAATGACTCATTGAAGCAACTCCATGGTTGTAATTTTGGAGCCCTTGGAAGGAAGCTCTGAGTAAACACGGCTTGAAACCAAATCCTTCTGTTCTTCACTTGGGTAGAAAGCATTTGACTGGCAGCACACAGCTGGGAGAAAAAAAAAGGATGCGAAATACGTATGGCGAACTGTTCTAGTCTGATCACTAGCCCTCACGGGCAGAAGAAACATGAAGAAGTGATGTTGATCTGGAAAACAGAATAATCCCAGAACTACATGAGAGTTGCCTGGGAGACGTCCTGTCCAGAGTGACCCATTATGGGAAGCTTCCAATTACTTCAGAAAGAACTCCCTTGAAAGTTTTACCTGTAGATACCTTTTACAATGCAGTAGGTGGCTCTGTGGAACAGGAATGGCCTGCCATTAATGAAATATTTTTAGATTATTAAAAAAAACCTCGTATGTATGTCAGCCCTATTAGCTTCACACCCCACTGAGCAGGAGTTCTCTCACACACAGCGCTCTGGAGACTGTATGGCTTCCAGTTCCTGTCTTCTGATGCCAGTTCAGAGAAAAGCAGTTGCAAAACCCATGGGCTTCCCCCGCCTGCCAGGCGTGACTTCCTCCTTCCCCCAAGGCCCACGCAGTCAGGACAGGGGAATCCAGTGGTTGTTTCATGGTGCAGGGGCAGAGACTACACAGCCAAATCTGGGAAGCAAGTGGAAAGCAGGAAAGCCTGTGGTTAACACAGCAGAGAAGAGGTAGGGGCTTGGCATGAGGGCCTTTCCCTGAAGACCTCTGTCAAGAAAAACTCACTGTGAAGTCTGGTGCAGGATGCAAGGATTCATTACAGCAAAATCTGCCACAGGGTCCTTACTGAGCATTTGGGCAGAAGTGCTGTTGTTAGGTCTTAGATACATTTCTAGGGACAGTTAGGTAGCTCTGGTACAAAATATTCCCCAGCTGAGTAAAAAGCGACATCTTATATGAGCTTATGTAATTTGCAATTTTGTGCCTTTAGGTTGCAGTATTTGAACTTTTTTTTTTTAGAGCTCAATAGCACCAACAGAGGTTGGGATGTCAGCATTTCCACTACAAACCCACCTCTCTTTTTGGGTTAGGCAACATCTCTTTTATACCACACTGTATTGAAATTCTGCTGTGCAGATGCTGCCCAAGACTTAAGGCAGCATTTATTTTTCACCATATTTTATTTATAGTCATTATGGTAGTTAATGGTTTACAAAATGTCAAAAAATGTAAATTCTAAGCTTTCTTGCTTTTTAGAGGCTGTTATTGCATTATACACCTCAAGAATGGCTTGATATTTCCCATCTCTTAGCCAAAAACCAAGCAGAGACAGCAAAATTGAATGTCCTGCTTTGGAAGGTTTAAGCATAGTGCTTCTATGTAAAGAATTTCCAAAGCCACAACTCACACTCATTTCTCCTGGATGTTGTGCTACGGAGCACAGTAATACAAGGAGTCCTTCTGGAGGTGGGAAGTACCTCTACAAGCAAAGGCATAGAATTCCAGAGCCTAAACATAGTATTTTAAGCCTCTGACAATGAGTGGGGACACTCACACCTAACAAGACCAGTGTACACAGCCCTGAGCTCAGTGAGTGGGTAGTGTAGCCATCATCTCGTGGTCTGTGCTAATGGGAGGTCAATGGGAAGAAGGGACCAAGCTCTCAGACCTGCTGGAGAATCTGTGCTTGAGAAATAGAAGACAAACATGGCAAACAGTCATGTCAGGGCTGGTCTGCAAAGAAAAGATGGGGAATTTTTAGCTACTAACACTCATTTTGGGGTGTTCAGCTCTCAGAAGGACATGCAGAGTGGTGTTACTAACATTGCCAATGAAGCATGAATGTTAATAGGACTGGATTGTTTATACCCTGTGCAGTTATAGGAAGAACACTGTAAGATCCTCAGAGATATAACATTTCCTCTTTTTCTTTTATCCCCAGGTAATAACACCAGTCAGGTCAGGACAAGGTTATGTTTATGAATTCCCTTCCAAACACCAGAAGGATGCCTACGATATCCCCCCCGTTCGCCCTCTCCAAGGGGTAGGTACCAGTAGAAGTGCCAACAGGGCACAAAAGGTGATGAATTTCTACCAGAATTTTATGAGCAAGGCAAGTTCTCTCATTTCAGAGAGAAAATATGTTTTAATTAGATGCCATGGCTTATTCACAGATCACAGACATATTTCAAAGTTTTATTTGATGTTGACTGAGATTTGGCAGCACACCAAACGCAGAAGTCCCATTTGTTCTCTCTGTTTTGATCAAAGAGTATATCTAAACAGAAGAAACTTGCTGCCTGGGAACATTTTTTTCCCCCTGCACTTTGTTGTTGCATAGTTAACAGTAATTCACTCAGTAAGGGTAAAATTATCGCCTAGATGAACAGCTGCTATGCAGGGAGTTGTTTCCACCACCTATTGACTGCACCATGAGCTTGAAATGCATCTTTATTCTGGGGGGAACCCTTAGCAGTCAGTCCCCAGGACCACAGAGTTGTGGAGTGGATGATTGCAGGACCTGTAACTCAACCGCCCTGGATGTAAGGGTGTCATCCATTCTGATCACACATGGTGCCCTGCTCACCCCAAGAGGTTCTGTAATAGACTAACCCTGATCTACCTCTCAGGATGGAAGTCAGCTGTGACTTCATCTCTCCAGCCTGCTGTCCACACAATTGCCCAAAGGAGACCTAGCAAAGTGCATTTCCCCCTAACTGTCCAAAATTCTAGGCAAATCCAGGGTATTCTCCCATATAAAAAAACTTGAAGAGCTCTGTTCGTGTTCAGACTTTTTGAGAGGAAACACAGAAAACTATGAAAACTCATCTGATAGCAGAGCTTTCCATGAGGTGACTTGTTTCTGTAATCAGTTTATTCTTTCTTCAGATATATGACATTCCCCCCACATCGGTTAAGGGGCCTGCACTTCCAGTTCCCATGGGAGAAGCAAAAGCTTTAGGAGTGTATGACATACCACCTGCCAAAGGGGTAAGTATTACTCTTGCTTCCACAAGATCCTGTATTTTCGTGTCTGACCAAAGAAATGTTCAAACAAGGGTCCATGTATGATTATGAAGAAAAAGGAGATTCAGTACTTCAAAGATTTCCTCAGGATTTTAAACTGTTGAAACTGGTAAAGTGAAGCACTGCATCAAAATTAAGGTTATGAACTATAAACTGATAATTAGACCTACATTACCTTTGTGGCAGCATGCTGCCTTTTTGGATTTTTCTGCTTATGAGAATTTGCATCAAGATGAGTGATAAAAAGTGAGATATTAAAACTGACTCTCAGTCAAACTCAGGATAGGTAGCTGACTCTTTGAAAGTCAATAGCAGATCTTCCATCCCAGCATTTTATAGGCCATATGGAAGATGTAAAATATTCTGCTATTCTGGTCAAGGGTTTCATGTTTGCTCTTCTGTGATTCAGGTCTATGCTGCACCTCCATCTGCATGCCAAGATGATACAGCCCTGAGGGAAAACTTGCAGGATTTTTCATCTCCTGTGGGCCACAGTGTAAGACAAGAAGGAGTATATGATATTCCTCCTCCCATCACCAAAGCAACTGGAAAAGAACTTAATAGCTTTTCTCCTGAGAGCCTATTATTGCCAGGTGGAATGCCACAGACACGGAGTGTTTATGACATCCCTGTGAACCATCAAAACCATTTTCTTGGTCAGCAAATTGCACCTGAAAAAGATGTTTATGATACCCCGAGGGGAATTGCATTCCCAGGACAACAGACAGGACTCAGTGAAAGTCTCATTGCAGAAGGAAGAGAAGGTGTCTATGATGTGCCACCACCACTCCTCCAAGACAATAAAGGCTTACAGGATGTGACTGATGGCATGAATAGGTTGTCTTTCTCCAGCACAGGAAGCACGAGGAGTAACATGTCCACATCTTCAACGACATCAAAAGACTCTTCTCATTCAGCATCAACTGCACAGGACAAAAGACTAATCCTTGATCCAGACACTGCTATAGAGAGGCTTTATTGCCTCCAGCAGATGGTGGAGACAGCTGTCAATCACCTCACGGCCTTCATTACACCAGACTGGCGGTCCTATGGATATATGGAGAAACACATCAATGAAATTCACTCTGCTGTGGATAAGGTAGAGCAGTCGCTGTTGGAGTACCTCCAGTTTGCCAAAGGATCAGCAGCCAATGCTTCGTACCTGTCTGACTTCAGCCTCCTCAATAAAATGAGGAGGGAGGTGCAAAGGCTGGAGGACTCTCACCAGATCCTTACCCAAACCAGCCATGACTTGAACAGCTACAGCTGGTCTTTGAATGTCCTGGCTGTCAACAGAGTGCAGAACAAGTGCGATGACCTGGATCGGTTTGTCATGGTGGCAAGGACAGTCCCGGACGATGCCAAGCAGCTGACCACTACCATCAGTGTCAACGCAGAGCTGCTCTTCAGACAGGCGCTGGGCAGCTCCCGTTTCAAAAACATACCAGAGAATATAATGAACACTCCTGACTCTGTCTATGACAGTCCTCAGATGCAGCGTCACGGAGAAAAAGCACAGAACCACTGCAGCTCCCTTGCCCCGCTCCTGAGTAAAGGCCAGCACCCTTACAATGCCACCAGTGAAGTCTCGGAAAAGAGCTGGATGGATGACTACGATTATGTTCACCTGCAGGTAGGTAAACCCAATACCTGGTTCTGCACAAGGCCATGTAGGAATTGGCTGTGGCTTTTGTAGAAGCTGCTTGTGGGGACATAGCAATAGATTGTCACACTAGTGCATACTCCAAAGTAATTTCACCAGGGTGATTACTTCCTATCAAAAAGGACTTGCACGTGTGATAGGGATAGCCTTTTGCTCTGCCACACTATCCTTGCATTTACTGTACTCTTGGTGGTGCACTACCAGTGAGAAAGCCAATACAAAGCAGCCTCTTTCTTGACCTGTGAGTTGTCATTTAGCTCAGGAACACTGATTTAACACAGTCTCTTATGTTATGCAAAACAGGGGAAAGAAGAGTTTGAAAGGCAACAGAAGGAGCTTCTGGAGAAAGAAAATATCATCAAGCAGAGCAAAATGGAGCTAGAGCACCATCAGGTATGTTCTCCCAGGTGTATAATCGCCCTGCAATGCAGCATTCCTCACACATAAGGAGCACTGGTCAAATAGAGCAGTGTGCAAAGAATACAAATAGTAAAAGGCAAAGAGTTCAAAAAACTCTAAAAGCTTACCACAGAAGACAAGTGAGCTTCTGTGATGTCTCACAGCAGGTCAGTCACAAAGCCAGCTTGAGAATTTGGCTTTCCTGAGCCACCATCCAGGGCCTTAATCACTGTACCACACTGAACACATGTGCCACCTGCACAGCTCCTCAGTGAACATCAACACCATCAGCTTAAATATTGTGCTGAACATCACTTTTAGTGCTAAAAAAGGAAGTCACAAGATCAAGGGCTGTCACTTTTCCCTCATATTAATTCTTCAATATGTTGTTGCCATATCGTATGGCAGAAAATTGTACAAGCAATGAGGAGGTGAGAGTTAAAGGGCTTTCATCTCAAAATCCCACAGACATGACAGCTTTTAAAAGACTGTGTAGGAGTCATTGCCACTTGGATCCATCTCTCTAACTTGTGATTTCAGAATACTCCAAATGAGCAACAGCCTGTAAATTCAGGAGTTTGGGTTGTTGGGGTTTTTTTAATGCAAATAAAGTGTTTTAGATGTTTCTCCCTTCTGAAGTCCGCATGTTTGGATTTATGTTAATCAAAGCTCTTGGTCCCAGAAAACATACTGTTACTTTTTACTTAGCACAAGGTCAATGTAGGATACCCAGGGATATCCTGAGACTTGAGGTGAAATCGTAATTCATAACATCTTACAAGAATTCTCGCTGAAGAGAGCTTTTGTTTTTCCTTTCAGATCAATCAGTTTCAGCGCCTGGAGCAAGAGATCACAAAGCCAGTAGAGAACGACATCTCCAAATGGAAGCCTCCGCAAACCCTCCAGACCTCCCACGACAGCCGCCTGCTTCTGTTCTACTCCGACCAGTGCGAGACTCACTTCAACTCCCTCCTCAAGGCCATTGATGCCTTTTTCAGTTGTGTCAACTCTTCCCAGCCCCCCCGGATCTTTGTGGCACACAGCAAGTTCATCATTTTGAGCGCTCACAAACTTGTGTTCATCGGGGACACGCTCGCGAGGCAAATGACGACTCAGGACATGTGCAACAAAGTGATGAACTCCAGCAACCAGCTGTGTGAACTGCTGAAGAGCGTGGTTCTGGCCACCAAGGGGGCTGCCTTGAGTTACCCCAGCACGGCGGCCCTGCAGAAGATGGTGGACCGGGTAACAGAGCTCTCTCACCACGCACAGTTGTTCAAACTCTCGCTGGTCCAAATGGCTTCCGTATGAAACCCAGCAGAATCCAATCCGTGAGCAGCAAAGCAGAAGAGCAGACAAACTGGAGCTATTTTTATGTAAATGTTATCTTTTTTTAGATATTTTTTATTAAATATTTTAAATACGGTCTTATGCATTAGAAAGTCTAATTAAATCAGGGATCTGGGAATATTTTCTGGTTCTGTATTATGTTTCTTATACACACTTAGATTTGTATACACAGCATATATGTATATGTTGCTACCTTCCCTCAAACATCAATTAAGCACCTTAAAAATCACGTGTCAGGTAAACAGTGCGTATCTTTTGTATATACAGCCTCAGCATATTTGTTAACTGGATGCTGCACTCTTTTTGTTTCATTCCATCTTGATGCTGGTGCATGGGCTTGGTTGTGAAACCTTCTTGTAGCAATCCATGAAGCAAGTGTAATGGTTCTCATAGAACTCCATTCCCCTCTTAGAAATTACTTTCTATAGGTTAATTCTGTGGAGCTCAACTCCTCTTGATGTTACTTTGTTGTGTAAAACGTTTGGTCATTCTGACCAGTATCGATGCACAGCTACAGTGAGCAACACATCAAGCAAGGCATACAGCATTTGGGAGAAAAGCATTTTTAGGCCATATAAGAAACAGGACCTTCTAAGGAGGAAGGCAGAATTGTATATATTTAATATCTTTTGGCATTCAGATTTCAGTGTTTCTAATAACTGTGCAACATAGGATTTCAAAACCATGTATGGATTCCCAGCAATGCAATTTCATACATGTTTACTTTGTATGTCCTTGCATTGGCAATTTAATTTAACAGTCAGGTTTGAAAGCCTTATTGTTTATGGACTCAGAGTTATCCTGAGGGCATCCCAGGATCCATTGGGCTCATCTTTGAGGCTATGGATGAGCAGTGTTTCAAAATACCAATCCCTTTCAGAAGGATTAACATACAAATTTTATTTCATATGAAAAGAAACGAGCTTAATTTGAAATAACAGATATTTAAACATCTCTATAGCATATACACAATCTAATGAAGAAATAGCACTTATTTTTCTAGGACATACTATTGGGAATTAATTGCATCTGTTGCAATTCTGACTTCCGTTCAACTACTGGGCTTTTTTTACGGAATTCTGTTGCCTAGGTACTGGTCCTTTCTGCACTACACTGTTGCCAAAAATGACATCCTATTTTAATGGGACCATTCCATCAGTAAGCACACACTCCCACCTAGTAATTTTTGATGCAGACGCTTAAAAACTCTCAGCAGAGTGTTAGGCTCCTCTAGAAATTTCCTGTATGCTGGTCACTCCAAAACCCACATCAGCTTATTTGTCATCGTTGCCGTCTGTGAACCCCCTAAACATACGTCACAGAACACCATTTGCCTGTGGTCCCCAGCCTAAAAGCTGTACTTCAAACTGAGCAGTAGCTCAGGAAAATTCCAGGTGATTCTGGCATTTTCAAAGCAGAAACACTACTGTCCTTATTGTTTCAAGGTAGTCCCACATGAACATGTTCAGAGTGTTTGCCAGACCGCTGGTAACTACGTGGTGGTGAGATCAGCAGCACCTGGAAAACAGGCACTTCTGCCTGACTCCCGACTTTCCCATTTTGTAGCTGAACATGTGCCTTACTGAAATGGCATTTCTTCTCTTAGCTAACAGAACCATTTCAGCAGTGTATGAAATCCTGCAGCCTTAATGGACTGTCTTAGAGCGAAGACTGCTGTTCGCTACCGTAACATTCCAGAGTGCAGAACATTCCTGGAAGGTCAGTGGAAGCCAGCACAACCCCAGCTGGCTCAGGATGGGCTCCAAGGCCATGATGTGTAACATCCTGAAAGGGCAGTTATGATTTTGTAACCTATAACCAGTTGCCAAAAAGCAATCTACGTGAACCTGTTTTTTACTGTTGTTGTTTGGGATTCTTTTGGATTTCCTTGTCCATTTTTTTTTGTTGTATATTCTTAGAAAGTGAAAATGTGTTTCTAAGTGTAGTGATTATGTTGATAGCTCATGCTTTCCAAAGGAGAACATTTATTGCAACCCTGTATTACAGTTTGGTATCTTGTAGAGAATCATTTTGAAACAATTAAAATTACTAGCTTTTTTTATATAAAAAAGGCAACTTGGTCTATTTTTTCTTGTTTTCAGAGTCTTCTAAGCATTTTAAAGGGAAATTTTACTGCTTGCTAATACAATCAAAGCCATTCTAAGATGAGGAATTCACTTTCCATCTTCTCACTGTCAGTGCTTTTAGTGTGAAATGAGGACTTGGGGGTTTCAGAGGAAAGCACAGTTTCCCTGACTGTCCAGAAGCAGCAGGTGAAACATTTACCCAACTCAGCTACACAAGCTAACAAGTCCAAAATACACCTATCAGAGCCTACAGTACACTGAGCCACAATCCTGCCCCATTCCTTGTGTGTGTTCCTGCTGTGTAAGCTGCATCCTGAACCACCTCATCCTAAGCACTGACAATGGTCCTACAGGTGAGTGGGACAGTTCCTCTCAACAGGACCCCACAGCAAGGTGGGGTTGCAGGACACAGATGTGCCTTCCACCCTTTCTGGCCTGCTCCCTCTCCAGCACTTCATGGTGAAGCCATGATCCACGCAGGACCTGGAAAAGCAACTTTGCTCAGTGCAGGCACCTTTCCCCTCCAGCCCAGTGATAACAGTACCCTTCTTCTACTACCTGCCAGGCTGAGCATTATGTGGGTGTGAGTTCCACCTGAAACAACTCCATGGCTTTATGGATCACGAAGTCTTTCCCAAAAGTTGCTTTCACATTTCACTGCTGCCAAGGCAGTCACTGCCCAACCTCCTGTCAAACACCCAGAGGTGCAAGGAGGAAAGAGAAAGCCCAGGGCAGGTGCTGTCCTTGCACCCGTTTTTGGCTGCCAGTGAAAGACATTTCTGCCACGAAGCCCAAGAGGAATGAAAACCTTGGGAGCAAAGTGCTTTGTGTGGCTCTCCATGTCCTTGCAAGGGGACAGCTGGGGATGCAGGGTTGCTTCCAGAGAGTGCTCCATTTTGTTCTGCTAAATTTAAAAAGGTTGACTAACAACAAAGAAGGGACTGGACAAACAAAACAGTTCACAATAGAAACCAGAGACTCTTTGCTCCCCTCCCTGAGCCACAATGTCCCCATGCAGCTGTCAATAAACTGCTGTTGTTTGGCAACCAAGTTGATGGCCAGTGTGAAATGACTGTCTCATGTCCAGTGTGGAAAAAAAGTCTGCCTCATGCTAGTGGCAAATGCAGAACACACGTGGCTCTTTACTCCATACATTAAATAATTACTATTTCATGTTAATTAGGAAAATGCTTCATTCCTCATCCAGAATGATGAGCAAGGGAGAAAGAAAAGAGGCAAAAGCCATCCTTGAAATGAGCAGATTTTAGAGGAGTTACCAATTCACAGTAATATGACACAGGAGATAATTCATACTTCACAACCCCCTGCTGCTACCTCTGGCACTTCCTGCAATCCAGGGCTGTGCAGCTCCTGCCTTTTCCATAGCCATGCACTGCTGCAGCCCCGGCAGACCCACTGCCTGCTGTTCCAGCACAGGCAACAGGGGTGAAGGACACCCACTTCCCACACCCTTGCCTGATGCCAGAGTACACCCCAGCATCTTCACATCCCCCACAGCTTCTAGGTCCTGGAGCTTTTGGCTCTCTCTGACATGAACATCTGGGCTGTGCTTCAGAAGTATCCCTCCCACACCTATCACTAGCTCTTCAGAATGTTGTCACACCAGTGTCACACCTTCCCTCTGCCTACAAGCCAAGCATCTGCTGTTTTCAGATCCAAATCCAGCTTTTCCTTATTGAACCTCCACTTCCAGGCTGCCTGCTATACCTTAACCGGCCCCAACCTGAACCTAAAGGCTTTAGAAGCTCATGGGTTTTTCTGCAAAGGCAGTTCTTAACTTTCTCTTGCCATTTCTCCTCTCATGATGTCCACAGCTTTACTCAACATTTAGACAGAAACATTTCCAGGGCAAAGGCAGGGTCATGCCAATCCCAGGAGACAACACAAAGTTTTCCTTCCTGCTCCAAAATATGCCTGTTCATTTCATCTTAGTGAATCATCTTCATTCACTGGCAGTTCCAAAATCTGCACGTGCCTATCTTTCTTAAATCAATGGAGCCCTTTTTCTGCTAGTAGGTTTTCCCATCTCAGAGATGGGCAGCCTAGATAATGTAGAATTGGTGTCTTTTAAAAAATAATTCATTTTTATCTGTACCCAAATTCCACCTATGACAGCAGCTTTCTCTGTCTGGGAGCCTGGATATAGTTGTGTGGCTTTACAACATCACAGTAAAGCTACAGTTGTGTGTAGTGCTGCAAAACCCTTCACAGAAATTCTTCTGGCTAGAAGAGGGCATTGAACCCCAGGCTTGAGAGTACCTGCATAAAGTGAACAGCAGCAGGAGAAATATCTAATCCAGCCCTAATATAAACCTGTTGACTTCAGAGAGAGCAGGAATGATGTTCAACTTCCTGGGAGGTTGCATGAGAGGTAGCACAGGCTCTTAGTGACTTGTACTACTTCATTTTTCCTCTGATGTACTACCCAGAGACAATTCTACTTCGATTAAATTAGAGCTAGATTTGGAGTGGAGTTCACATCATGAGCAAAGCCTGACCATGCTGGACGTATTGCTGGTGGTTGGGATCAATTTAGGAAACCCAAGTACATCATTCTCCGTTCAAAACCCAAATATTTAGCCTTCAGTGCCAGTGAGTTATGCAGGGTAGGAAACAGCCAGGGTAGGAGACACCTTCCCAGGGCATTGATTTGAGCTTTTGGGAAGCTGCTGGGTTCAGACCAGGGTGCTCTTCATCCCCCCACCTTCCAGGTCAGTGGCTAGGACCACTTAGGAGTGGCTTCCCAGAGCAAAGGACCAACAAGGATAGCTTCAGGTCAAAATTTCAGGGTGCAGTCTGGGCATGCACACTGCCAGCTGCTGTAGAGGGCTCCTCTTCAGCCTCTCAGGGCAGCAGAAAATCAGTAGTTGCCCATCAGATGGGCGAAGCTCTTTGTGGCTCCTGATAAACCCTTGTCTCTGCAGAAGCAGTCTTTGCTCTCTGATGTTGTGGATTGCTGAACAGGAGAGACTGAACTGCTCAGAGAGGCAGTGCTGAGCAGAGCATCACTTCCCCATCTCCCCTGGGGTTTAATTTGCAATAGCAACCTCCTCACAGCAGTTTGTGCTTCAGTTCTGTCTTTTCAGCAGGCAGCATCAGGCTTGGCTCAACCCACAACCGAGCTGCAGCTGGCTTTCTTCTTTCTGCACTTCTCCAGCTTTAACTTCTGGCCCTTGGCCCCCACAAGCACAGTGCATCGAGTCACTGCTCCTCACGGGAATCCACCTGGCTGCTATTTGCCTCTCCATCTCCATGAGTCCCTGCCGAGTGCCCAGGAAACAGGTGCCCACGGAGCAGCGCTGCAGCTGCGATGTCCTTGGCACCCACACCAGCGCCCTGACAGGGGTTTCCTTTTCTCTGCTGCACACCAAGGGAAAGCACATCTTCTTCTGTGCACGCAGCAATGCGGCACGCCGGGCTGACTACGGTAAAACCAAGTCTCGGGTCTCCAGGAAATGCACGGGGCTCAGCGCATCGGCTCCGCGCTGCCTCGGCTTTGCGGCAGCAGCGGCCGCCGGCCCCGCCCGCAGCGGGCTCCCAGGGGGTTCCACGTTCCATAAAGCCGGGCAAAAATCACAATTCCCTGCTTGCGAGCAGGATCGCGCCCACGGAGTGTCAGCTCCTGGCAGCCCAGAGAGATGTAAAAATCCTGCTGCTGGGTGGGAGGAGCTGTCCTCTGAGATCGGGGGGACTTTTTTTCCTCCTTCCGTGTAATTTCCCTTAATTACAGGAAAAGTGATCAGGGCCTTTCCCTTGATATAAAGCTGCAGGAAACCAAATTCAAGAGGCTCTTCACGGCTTCCTACTTAGCCAGCTTTATCTTGCTCAACACTGCAGCCAGGGCTGCCCAAACCATTGCCAACCAGGAAAGCACAATAACTATGTCCCAGAAGCATCTGCCATTTATATGAAGGCAGACTTAACCATGGTTAAATGAGGGTTAAAGTGAAGGACAAGCAGAAGAATCTGGAGGAGGAGAGCAGAGGACAGGAAAAGAAAAAAGCCTGCTCTGGTTTTAAATTTTCTTACAGAAAGGAATCAAAATAAATCTTAAAACTTTTTGTGCAGTTAGAGGACCCCAGGGCATTTTGCTGTGCAGTGATCCAAGTCCTCCATTATTCTCAGTCAAGCTCGAAGACAAAAAGCCACAAGGGTGAGTGGCCATGAACATGAAAAAGAAAAAAATAGAGTTTTACTCTTTTTTCACCCTATGCTTTGTTTTTATGCAGGATGTTAGGAGCAGCCCACCCAAAAGCCTTTTATCTCGGGAGGTGACTTGAGCTGGAAACAGGTACCTGTAATTAACTTGCATTCCAGAAGGGGAGAAGTTAACTTACCTGGCTTTTCTTCATGAGGCATTTCAAAGACAAATTAATTTTTGATGAATGAGCATGTGCATTCTTCATTGCTTGACCTGCAGTTACTTTTCAGGCCTCACTGCTCTAGACACAGCTTTCACTTACACAGGTACTAAAGGAATAAGCACAACAGCCCTGCTGGAAATCTATATCACTTCCATGGGAATTGCTACAATGACCAAATGGACACTGCCAGAGCAGGGCTGCACTGCACAGAACACCTCATTCCACCCTGAAACAGCAGCAGGTGGAGTTGCCTTTGCTCACTGAGAAGTTAAGGTGGAAATGCTCAGGTCCCTCGAATGCAGGTAGCACACAGAACCGCTGGCTCCATTCAAGAAACAGAGCTGCTGAAGACACCAAGATGCACAAATGAGAAAGCTTCTTCCTCTCTCCCTCCTTTTCTCTCCATGGGGTGGTGATGTTCAGAAATGCCTCAGTTTGGATCAGCCTGTATCTGCTGTTAGTGTGGGACACCTCAGATGAAATTCATCCTGCCCACCTAAAGACATCTGCATGGGAAATAGCATCAGAGTCCCCTTTAAACTTGATTAGAGTCCAATATATATGATTAAATCTACCTTAGGATGAGATAAATCCTCTCTGGGCTCCAATGATTACATCTTTTTAGGTCCTCAAGGGCAACAGAGACAAGCAATTCAGGTGCAAATGACCTCATCATACACTCCTAAATTTTGAGGATGATGAACACTACCTGGAGACCTGCCTCCTGAAACTTGGTGGGGCCACACACACAGCTCAAGTCACAGCCTGAACACTAAACCACTGTAGAACCTCATGGACTTCCCCCAGCCCACCAAGCCTGAAGCTGGTGTTGGTAGCACCAAAGCACTGGTCCTGAGGATTCAGCAAGTCAGAGCACTCCTGGAGCCTGAGGCAGCAAATGTCACAACCCACATCCAAGCTGAGTATCCCCAGTCCTGCCACCTCCCCCTGCCCTCAGACAGACTCCAGGCTTTGTAATCAACCCTGGCTCTGAAGCCCCATCAAATAAAACATGCTGTGTGCCAGATGGGGGAAAAGCTGGACACACAGGTAACTCACATCTCTGTGCTTCCACTCTCTCAGCAGTTTTCTTGCCAGCTGTGTGCTTGTAGCAGTGCAAAGTCCAGATGGTTACAGAGCTCCTTGCTTAGGAGCTCCCAGCCTGAAAGATTCCTGGGTTAGGTTGCTCTTCCTTGTACCACAGCAGAGAAACACTGAAGAGGAAAATAAGGCAGATTTCCTTAAGGTCACAGAGGTGGTTGATAGGTGAGGTTTAGCTCCCCTCCATAAGTAATCCTGCATATATCTCTGCCTTGCTGGAAAAGTGTCACATGCAGTTTCAGACACTCATTTCCAGGGAGAGCACACACCAGATGCCAGGCTAAGTGGCCTTGGGCACAGGAAGGGCTGAATCACCCAGAGAGGCTAAAGGAGAGTCAAACGATAAAACAACTCTTGGTTTTTAAGTGCTGGTTTCAAAATTATTTTCTGACAAAGTGAATTTCCTTTCTTTTTCTAGTTAGAAATGTTTTGTGAAAGTCTTTTTTCATTTGCTCAGACTGCTTTTCCACTACCAGCACATATGCCTCATCTGGTTTTTTCCTTATTTTTGTCTGGTTTTTTTCCTCATATGGGAATGAAGATCACACAACTGCAAACAGTAAGTACCTCACATGGTGAGTATGTACATTCAACTGAAAGAGTTTTCACACTTTTGCTTTCCTCTTCACGATATTTGAGAAAAATAACACCTTCTGAAGAGCTTATTCTCGATTCTGTGTCTATGACACAAGCAAAGCCTTGTATCAGCCAGGCACTGCCTATGCAGTGACCTGCAGGGGCAGCTGGCAGCACAGGAATAAAGAGTCAGGTATTCAGGCACTGTGCTCATTAGCTGTTAACCAGATAGAGAAGTGTCAAGATACTCCTAAGCTACTTCTGTCCCACCGAGCAACAACACATTATTGGATAAAACAAAAGCACCCACTTGGAGGCCAGCACAGGATACCAGTATTGCCAAATAATCCAGACCCCTGCCACTGAGCAGTTTGGCAGTAAGTGATTCTGCCTCAGGCTGTTGTAGCACAGGGGGAAATCCCATAATTCATATGTTTCATATGGAGCCACTACAGCTTGTCAGCTGCTTATCAGAGGGGCTCTGCTACAGTTTACTTTTTCTGCTAAAATTCCCATAATAGGCAGACACAGGAGCCTGTGGCATGTCTTCTACAGCAAATCAAAATCTTTGGAGCAACCTATCTGATCCACATAAGTCATTCACAAGTAATAACTTCAGCAGAAAATGGCAACCTCTACTTCCAGGCAAGGCAACAGAGCATAAAATCTTCATGCCCTGTGATCATTGCTCAGTTTCTCATCCTATAAAAAACCCAATCAAGCAGAAAAGTGAAATTCAATGTTTCCTACATGAATGCATCCATGGCTTCCCAGGACATTGTATGACAAGCAGCTAGGAGACCACTGAAGCAGACTCTGTTCCTCAGAAATGCTGCTTTTCCACAGGCACAATGATGAAGGCACAAGCCTTATGCACACAAAAGCCACAGCTGTGGCTCCAACACCAGCTGATATCTATTTTTAAAGCTCACTCCACATGCACAGCAGGGAGTCCACCAGGCCTGATTTGTCTCTAACCCTGCACTTTAGGTGAAGAACCAATAATAACTTTTGCACAAATAGGAACTAATTAGCTCCTCACAGCTTCCTTACACAGGTGAAATCAGCTACAGGAGGGTGGGTCAGTCTCACACCTGCTGGCTGCAGCTCAAAGCCCAGAGGTAGAACCCAGCTCTGAGTTCTGCTGGTCCTGCTCAGTGTCCTGAGCACCCCAGGCAGGAAAGGCTGCCATCTCCTCCCATGTGCTGCACTGAATGCTGGCTTCTTACTGACTGTTCATAGCAGTAAATGTGGCAGCTGTTTGGGAAATGAAGGGTTTTCTTTATTCTCAACTTTGGAGACTTTTTTAGTTGAGGGGATGTGCATATATTCCATTGGTTTTGTTCTCGAGGCATTTCTAACTATCAGCCTGACAACATCTAAGAAATTAAGAACTTTCAGGTGGGTCAGGCCATGGAGCACACAGCCCCATATTCTATTTCTGAAGGGGCAGGTGGGTCTGGTCAGGGTACATTGGCAAGTCGAATTTCCCTTGTGCTCACAATCATTGGATATTGGATGTTAGGAAACACCACACTGACTAAACCTCTCATTATCCTGTGAAATTGGGATTTGCCCATGGAAGTATCCAGTAGTTGGTATCTGCAGGTTCACAGCTTATCTTTCTGACACCCTGTGGCAGATTGCAGGTTTTCATTACCTACTGTGTGAAGTGCTTACCTACACGTGGGTCATCCAAGAAATCTGTTGCTGCAGCCACCACTGAAGTGCTTGGTGATCCTAGAAAGGACACTGCTCCTGTCGTGTACCTGTACCCAGAAATGGTGTCCTTAGTCTGTTGTGTGCCCTTCCCAGAGAGGGAAGCATGCAGTGAACCCACCAGCCCCACACTCCCCTCATCCTTGCACACTTCCTTCCTTTCTCTAGGACAGGCTCACCCTGCTGTCCATCACAATTACTTTTGAAGCACCCTCCACTCCTGGTTAAAGTGCTGGTGATGAGCACATCTCACCTAACATGAACTGAGAGCAAGGGTCTTGGAGAAGAGAGAAAATACAGCATGACTGAAGTATTTCCTAGTTTTGTGGACAGATCCTGGCTAGTCAGCCCTGGGTTGGAGTCTGGACAAGAGAAAAATAGAAGCCCTGTCTTTTTTAGCACTTGAACACCACACATACCAAAGGTTGGCTTCAGCTGTTCCTCCTTCTGGCCACAGGGCAAAGGCTTCTTCCTCCTGTCCAGGCTGCTGCAGGATGGGTGGGTGGCCACAGCTGCAGCGGTACAGAGCATTGGCAAGCACCTCCTTTCCAGTGGTGTTTGTGCTCCCCATGGAGATCCTGCTGCCAGGCAGAGGAGTGGTGTAAGAGGCAGTGCCACCCTCAGCCCTGCTAGGGTGTTACAGACAGCCCAATTTTTAATCCCAGCATTTCATCTCAGTTTGGACTTCGACAGTCTTGCAAGCACCAGAGATCACTAACACAAGAGCAGCAGCCTTCCAGACCCAAACAGCAGACTCCTCAGGCACACACCTGCACAGCTGGAATAAGCCTGAATTTCCCTGGCAAGCCACACGGATGGGAAAATAAAAAATAATGCTTTTTGGTTTTAATGCCAGCAACCCTCTAAGTGTAAATGCTAGATTTGCTAATGGGGACTCACTGTAAGTCTTGAGTAATAAAAGAGGGACTCAGCGAGGGGAAAACAGGCTTCTCCAAAGCCATGTGCAACAAAGTGCTTCCTCCTCCCTTCGCCTGAATTCAGTCATCAGCAGTGTAACTCAACAAAGCTCCCACTATATCTCTACCCCCTAGCTTTTCTCAAGGATTTTGGTCTTTAATGCGAGGAAAATGTTACACGGGCTCTATGTCCCCTTGTCTAATATTATTATTGTGCTATGAATGTTATATTTTATATTAATATTAGTCTACTATTGGACTAATACTAATATTAGACTTTGGGAGGAAGTTTTAAAGTAAGCTGATCATGAGCCCTTGTTTTACCTGCTCAGTAACTATCAGGATTTAGACAGCTTTGATGGGATGGAATTTCACCTCACATCTCTGCAGTGAAACTGTGAGAAGCACGACGATGAGTTAAGAAAAGCAGACCTCTCTTGGCATTTTTGAGACCCTCCTTCTTGAAGCAGATAGTTTTGAGGTCACTTTTCTTTACAAAGTAAAGCAATGCACGAGTGCCCCTAGACACTAAGCTCCGTGCGTTCCCACAACATTTTTGGCACGCAGCACACAGCCAAACAGGAGCCCTGCTCAAGTACTGCAAGGAGCTGCCCTTGTCCTTCCCAAACCTACTAAAAACAGCAGAATTATTATTAAATAAATAAATCAATAAATACATAAATAGGTAAATAAATCAATAAATACATAAATAGGTAAATAAATCAATAAATACATAAATAAATAAATAAATAAATAAATAAATAAATAAATAAATAAATAAATAAATAAATAAAGCGACAGCACCGGCAAAGGAGCTCAGCAGCACCCGCCCCGCCAGGAGGACCCGCTCCCAAAGCCTGGCGGCCCCTGCCATCTAGTGGTGACGGCCAGTCCCAACGCGCCCTTCCCACCCAAACTGGACACTAAAAGCCTCCAGGATTTTACTATCTATTTCTTCATTTAGTATTTCAGACTGGACCTGCACAGCGGCCGGTTCAGGGATAAGTGTTTTTCTCTACCCATGCCGTTGCTGCAGGTTTTGGGAGAAGCGAGAGGAAATCTTGGGAGCAGAGACAAGGGAAAGCAAAATCAAGTCTACCCTCAGTATGTGAATCTTTTGGAAAATTTACAAACTAAGGCTGCAGTAAGTGTCACTGCTAGTACTTTGGTGTCACAATTGCTAAATGGACCTCGTGATTTGCAGAGAAGCTGTAGATGCCCCATTCTTGAAAATGCTGGGTTGGATGGTGCTTTGAGCAAACCTGTCTAGTGGAAGGTGTCCCTGCCCATGTCAGAGAGAGTTGGAATGAGATGATCTTTAGGGTCCCTTCCAGCCTAAACCATTATGTGATTCTGTGGTTTTGGAAAATAAAGAGGCTAACACAGAAATTCAGTAAAAGACCTGCAAATTAGAGCCACAAAGTGAAATTCACAGGTCCCAGCCTTGGAACGGCTCATCTGCTGGCCTGGAGGAAAGATGAGCATTTCCCCACATGATGTAGTATCCATGCTGGTTCGTGCTTGCCAATGTGCCCCCAACCCACTGACACCAGAGGCTGATCACACTGGTTCTGTTCTTGGAAAACCAAAAATCAAGTTGTGCCAGGATCAGAACTCACAGCAGATGTGGTGTCACCCAGCCACCAACCCAAGAGGGCTTGAGGGGGTTATCAGCACTGCAGAGATGCTGCAGACCTGGCATGTCCGAGCTAAGCACATCCTCTGCCTATGCCTTACAACCACCCAGGTCATCAGACAGCATCTCCTGCTTCTGCTGAGGATGTTCTCAAAGCAGGGTCTACCCAGAACTTGAGGGTAGCAACTCTTGAGACTTCTAAAAACTAAGACCACTCATGTTGGAAACAAGTGGTGTTCAAGAGACAGATTTTGATGCATTCCACCATGGCAAGGAAACTGCCTGACATTTTTAAATACTGAAAAGGCTAACAGCTGATCATCTGGCATCAAAAGACTGATTTGCCACAGGAACTGCAATTAACTCAAAATAAGCAAGAAGATCTCACAAAGACAGAAGGCTCCTGATTAAGTCCTTAAATAAGAAGGAGCAGGGCACTGTGCTAGGAAGTTCAAGATTGACTTTAACAAAAATTCAGTGCTAACGCAGCCCTAGTGGTTCAATTGCACACACAGTAGTAGCAAAACTTGCTTTGAGCCACAGCCTGTGTTACTTGTGAACAAACAAATTTGCTGGTAGAAGGCTTTCAATTCCCCATAAAAGACATTAAAATACTCTAGTGCAGAGGAGAGGAAATTGGTATGACATTGAGCAAGGTATTCTCCTTTGCAGTGTTCTGAGGAAGCCACAGGTTACAGGTAACTTCTCATTTGGAAACTTCACCATCACCTGCATAGAAGGCTGGATGCTTTAATAAGAGTGCGGACAGTCAGCTGCTGGAATAGTTCAGCACACCCAGACCCAGGGAGAAGGAAACACAGGCAAGTACCTCTCAGACCACACATCCCATATCTTCTTACCCTTCTCAGTTCAAGTACACTGCCAGCATTTTGGGATGAGTCACAGCGGCAGCACGCACAAAACAAGACAGCAGAAGCAGGTACACCACAAAAAGTATGTGTACAGTATTTGGACAATGACCCCAGAGTGGCCACATTATGGCCCCATCCCATCCTTCCCTACATATTAGGGTCTCTCAGCAATCAAAGTTAAAGGAATGTTTGTGCTATTCATTTCCCACTGTGGAATAGTGAATAGAATGGAATGCAATAGTGAAATGAATAGAAACATATGGAAAATAAAGCCCAAGATGTACTTGATGGCAGTGTCCACCTTTGTGAAAATAAGGACATTAGTCTTGGTTTGATTTCTACTGTAAGAGGTCTCCTGCCTCTAAGAGACTTCTCCCCCACATTTACACAGCCCTTCTTCCTCCAAAGGTGACTACACCCTCAGACATCAGCTGGTTCTTCTGTTGACTCCATAACGCTGTGTTGTCCACCCACAGGTCCACCTTGCCATTCCTTTGCCTAAAGAAGTGTCCAACACTGCTACACGTCAACATTAGCCCTAGATCAGATGAGAGCCTTCTCCTAGGCTCTGTGAAACAGTGCCAAAAAGTCTCCCTTCCATCCAGATTTCAGAGATAACACCGATTACAAACATCCATTGATGATCTAAACATAAGAGCTGCAGGTTGACGTGAAGAACACAGTGATATTCACGTCTTAAACGTTTAACATAAATCCCAGCACATCCACACTGCCAACTTCCAATGTGATCATGGATAAAAATTCTTCATATGATGATGCCTTTTCCTGGTCTTAAAATCAAGAGGCGAACATGGTTAGAAGAGGAAAAGGGGTTTTACCTTGGTGTTTATTTTAAGGATCCTTAGGTGCACCACGATCAGGTCGAATGCACCTCCATGCACCCCGCAATGGCCACACCCCTCCCTCTCCTCAAGATCTAGTCTTATAGTCTAGGTGTTACTAATTAGCATACCTATCCATAATTCCCCAATGAGAGGCTCAAATGAGCCCCCCTTCCCAAGGAACCTTCCCCTGGATGGTTCTGTCTCAGTTTACAAAATGTGTTCTGGAGAGGACCTTGGGCTCTGGGCACACTGATCCCTCACTACAAAGCTTCTAACATGTTTAGTCTCTCAGCTTAACAAGCAAGTCCAAGAATGTAGGCAAAAAGCACTGAGAATACAGAAGCTGTAAAAAGGTATAAAGGGGTATAAAAGAAAAGACAAAAATCATCATGGCATCAATGACCCAAGCAAGATGTAACACTGGATTTTACAAAGATTGTGCATTTTAATTACAGGGAATCAAGGCCACAGGAGACCCCTGCTCGCACAGGACCATGCCTTCATGGTACCAGTTATAACAGCTTTTGGCAAACGTGCTCAATGGCACCTTTACTCATCCCACCAGAACAGACCACAAAGTTTCTTTGGCATCAGCACCAAACCAGAAAAGCAAGCACGTGTTTCACAAGCACCTGACAACAGTTGCCCACCACTGATTGTTCTCACTTATATTAGCCCCCAACACACCCCACCACATACAAACCCAGCTTTCTGAGGTGAAAAGAACCAGGAGCTCAAGTCATGTACCACCAGGACATTTTGCTGCATTCCATTAGTACCCTGTTTTTACAAATGAGAAGAGCAGGACAACAGCAAAACAGTTTGTTCTTTCAAAGTATTTCAGATTTTTCTTCAAAATCTTCTTTTAATGTCTGATTATTAAATAAAACAACCCAGGATACAATGCATGCATTTTACTTAACAGAAGCAGTATGAGATGAAGCATGTTCTCACTTCCTTCTCCTATACATCTCCATCTCCGAAGTAAGAGCTTCCTACTTCACCAAGACACTTATTTTAGAAAAACTAGTCTACAACCAACCTTAGAAGTATCAAGAAAAGCAGAGTGGGGAGATGGTTTGATTTTTGGGGGTTTGTTGTTTGTTCTGGGTTTCTTTAGTTGCTAAAATGAAATTACAACTTTCAAGGCATAAGGCAGAAAAAACACCTTTACTAATAACTGCTCTAGAAGATAAGCAACAACCTGCCCTTTACAATGAAGTCATCTGCAGGTATTATACCAGCTAGAATGTGACTTTTGACAAGTCCTCTTTTGTAGTGTTTCATGCTCAAAACAAGCAGTCTAAGTCCACAGACAAAATCCCATTCAAAAAACCAGTCAGAAAATCATTCAGGTCAAGTATTCATATCAAGTCTGGTTACTTTATTTTTCATCTGTGCAGTCAGTTAAAAGAACAGTTATTAATGAAAACAGACAACCACAGAAGCTTTAGGTACAATTTCATAACACTGAAGAAGCAAATGACCACACTGAACAGATTCTTTATGCTGGTCATTTCCAAACAAAACAGAAGGACATACACAGGTCTAGTTCAGTGTAAAACCTGATATTAAGCAGCAAGGTGATCACAAATTGCAGCACTGTCACATACAACACAGGAAATTACTGCTTATTCAAAGTTACACAGCCCCTGCAACAAAGATGATATGACTTTATTTAAAATAAGAACCCAAAATACATTCAAGATAATGGCTGCAACAATAAGGCAATAGTTTTAAAAATAGATCCCACCAAACAAAACAAGACCAACCGTGTAACCTGTTGCCTTCATAAGGTTTCAGACTCAGATGGGTCAACTCAAAGTTAAGTGCTTACCCACCACTACAGTTTCAGAAGGACACCTGAAGACATGAGTATATTGGACTGCCAGCAATCACAACCCAGGTCTTATTGCAAGTACACATCCCACACACACAGCTTCACTCTTACACGTTTGCATGAAGTGCCCTGTACAAAGATTTCACTACAGTTTCCTTCAAGAAAAATTATACATTGACAGAAGACATTAGCATTCCAAAATTCTTCCAAACCACATTATATAATATACCTTTGGCCTGCTACTAGTAAGATCATTAAAGCTATACACTAGGCAGACAGCATTATTGGCAGCTATGTCACAACAATATTAAAAAATTAGCATCAGCTGTTTTAAAAAAGAAAGAGACTGAAAATAACTTTGGGGAGTGAAATGTACATCCACAGACACCAAGGAAGGGAGAAGGAAGTCATTTGGCTAGAGCAGATGAGCTACCCAGAGGTTCCACATCCATCTTATTGCATATTTTATCAGTGTCTGCATTCAAACCCACATGGATTTCTCCTTCATTATCTTACTCCAGAGTCTTCAGCACCTTCAGAGCTACCCTGAACTAGCTATGTATATTGCCATAACTTCACATTTCTTCACAGCTCCTACAAGTAGGGACTATGTTACTGTTTCTTAGCCAGGGACACCACAGGCATCAGCATTTTGCTGTCTTCTGTGCACAAATGTCTAGGTAAAGTGAAGTGCAGTGGAGTGTCAATACTCTATGTCAGTACAGAATAAGTATCTTTATTTGTAAGCCTATATCAGCAAAGCTTAAGACAAAGATGCTAATTTCTTAAGAGAAATGTACCAGTACTTGATTAGCACTGCTAGACTGGAAGTCTCACTGTGTGACAAGACACAAGCACACAAGAAAATTGTGACATTAAGCTGTGTGAGGCAAACTGAAAGCAGCAGAGAACAGAATCTGATTGCTTCTGCTCAGTTTGAATACATGGAAATTTTACTAATTAAAAAAAAAAGAAAAAAGAAAAAACAATCAACCATCATTAGACATTCCCTTGCCAGCACACAGGGCAGAGGAGGAGACTATCAGTATTTCAACATGTGTTTACACAATATGTGCATAGCACTGCCTAATCATGCTTCAAAATGTAACCTTATGCTTAATACATACACGCTAGCAAATAAAACAAGACTCCAAAGGAAAGTCAGGGCTGATCTTATGTATTTTAATACTGAAACATCCAAACTATTTTAAGAAGTGAATGCCCCTCATTGGATTTTGAACACTATTCACAGCTGACAAATTAAAACATAAAGGCACTAAATGAGTGCTCTTTTCCCAGATGTAGGCCTACTTGATGAAAAACCTAAATGCTGCTGCTTTTAGCTATATAATTGAACCAAAACACAATTTGGAAGCCATAGGTTTGAACTTCTTAACAGCTGAAAATACAAGACCAATTTTATAGTCCTGATTATGTTTTTATACACGGAACAATGATCCAACCACTACCACATACCCAAACTTTGAGAGAAAACTGAAGCTGTTCAAAATGAAGCCTGTTGGTAGTTCTCTCTCACACACACATCAGAGGGGGTACATGCATGTTTCTCTTCTTTCCAAAATCTCATGCATCAATCTTCAGAGCTGCTGGATAAACAGAAGTGGAGCTCTTCATCCTGAAGTGCAATGTCACAATAGCTGTATAACTCATTCTCAGAGAATACCAGAGCAACTGGTGATTACTGATAAAAGTCCATAAGTCCTCCAGCAAACATGAGGTACCGAATTCCCTGCTGGAACACTGTCAGTGTCCCAGCGATGGCTGACAAACTGGTAAGAGAGCCTTAACTGCTTCCAGGAAAAAATTATGTCAGATACCAAATACCTGATGTAAAGGTGTACAAGGAGAGCTAGAGAAGTGCTTAGTATCCAAATACCAAAGATGACACTATAGAATACTAAACAGTGAGTAGTGCATAACCCAGGCACCTTCCCATCTCCAACACAGGTTGGACTTGGAGTAAAAGGTTCAGGAAAAACATTCAGAACCTAGCAGGACTGTTTAACCTGTAACCCTTTTTATACACAAAAACCAAGAAAACAGGTCTTGCCACCTGATTGCTTTCTTTACATCTCCTTCTTTTTTTAAAAAAAGAGGAGATAATAAAAACCTCCAAATCATGTGCATCTAATATGATTTTTCATATTTCCTTTATATTTTTATATATATACAAGAACTTCAGTAAAATCTCACTTTAGAATACATTCTAAAGCAGGATATTCTTTCAATTGATTTTTAAGTTCACGTGCTTTCTCAAGGTTGAAAAAATATATAAATTCATATACAGCTAAGGAAATAAAACTCGATTTCACTATAAGTAGTTACAGTGCTGTAAAGAAAAAATAATTTATAAACTATTTTAAGTCTGAAGTGTTTACTATGTTCAGACTAATGCAAAAGCTAAGCCTGTGGTCCAGGACCTGTTCTTCAGCTGCATGCTGAGACAGGAGATACAGGAACTCAGCATTTTTGTGAAGGAGATTTCTCTCCATCCCTCCATTCTTCCAGTATTCTATGACTTGCTGCTGAAGCCCTCCCTGAGCCTCTACCACAGCAGCATCAACCATTGGTAGCTCAGAAGTAAAGGTCCACAGGGACAATGTTACCTCTTAGGTCAGTTTCTCAGTAAGATCACACCACTGAAGGACACAGTGCAGAGGTGTTAACCATTCACAGTTACTCAGACATCCAGCGAGTACTTTAAGTCGTGTCTTCTGTAGGTGCCCTTCGCTGCCGAGCCGATTTCTGCCTCCCTCTCTGAGGCGAGGGTGGAGTTTCCTGTTCAGCTTCAGTTTCTGAAGGCTCGTTGTCTCCCTGCTGGGACCCCGTATCACCTATCAATTCTCTCAGGAATTTGAATTTAGACAAAAACAATTGCCAGACCACATACCATCCTGCAGGAAAGAGAAAAAGGGTACTGCTTAGTTACTTCATACAAATCGATAGTCAGCTCTTGGGCAAAACGCATCACAAAAGGGAAAAAAAAATTATCCCATCCTCTATTTCCCAACCCCAACAACCCTCCACAACACATCCACTCCTTTTTACAGTCCTATAAATACCAATTCAACTTCATGAAGTTCATCCTCATCCAGCAGCAACATTTAAGCTCCCTACGCGTTCCAAACTGAACTGCCACAGCGAAGAGTTGGGTGATCACCATCACACAGCTAAAGGACTTAACTGTCAGGAAAGAAGTCCTACGGTCATATCTCAAATAAGGACTCAGGAATCATTTCACAGGCACTGTGAAAAGATGGCACTAGAATTTCTACCCTCACACAGCAAACACTCCATTCTAGAAATCACATTTTAAAAGTTTCATTACATAATTACTACTAAGCACACTTGCTCAGATCTTTAAATTAATACCGTATTTTATAATAAATCCTATTCTGAAATAGACAAGGTCTTCCTTATGTTCCCTAAAAGACCACATCCCCCAAATTCAAGGAGATCCCTCACCATGCTCAAATGCCACTAAAGTAAAATTAACATTCTGTGGGAAATTTATGTTCAGCTCTACTGCTAAAATACTCTAGGTTCCAAAATTATGCAAGTAAAGAGCTGCAACGACCACATTTCTAGAAACTCTCCTAAAAAATACTTAAGAGCCACCTACTCCTCCTCCTCTCTCTTAAGTGTTTCTGTAACATGTAGCCAAAAAAACTTTAAAAAGCAGATATAAATACATCTAAACCTAAGCCAGAATCTTCATTTTGAAAGAACCCACCAAACAGGAATACAACTTCTTTGTGAAATACAGTTAAGTGGAACAAAATTTTAAACAGCTCTTTGAAAACAAATGCTATACAACCATCATTTGCAACACCAACACCCATCTGGCCTGCACAGAGCTATATATTAATAGCCCCATTCTCTGTTCAGAAGGTCTTGCCAGCTATTCAAGCCTATACTGCTGACCTATTCAGATATTAGGAGCCCTATTTTACAGAGCTAGGGAAAACTGTCCTCCCAATTACACAGCTGCCAGCAGAAGCAGACTTCTGAGAATGGATAACAGGACATACTGGAAAGGGTGGAGAAAAACTAATGAGTAACTAATAAATAAGTTACTCTTATATAACCACAGCAACTCTGTATTTCTTCCTCTTCTGTAACATGAGTCAATATGGGCAATCCTTTGCTTTTGACAAAAACAAGATCCCACCCTTCTCCTCCTTTCTGGAATACTTTTCATATCCTGCAGTTTTTTAATTTCAGTAACTTCTCTGCTCCTGAGGAAAGTTGAAGGAAAGCTTTTATATGACAACCTTTTATGATCTAAATTAATTCCTAGAGCCTACACAAGTACTTCCTTTCCCATGAATACCTAAACCCTTAACTGACTTGTGATTATATTGAATCTGATGTCCTGCAAATGTATTACAATCCCTTGCACCCAGAAAAAAATGGATGGTAGATGGCTGAGTTTGGCTTCTCTTTTCTTTCAGGACTAGAAGTAATATTGAGGTAGCAGCTCTTTGAAAGTTACTTCCACTGAAAGGTGTTTCAGGTCTCTGAGACTTTCAATGCTTTGTGCATTCTGGAGACCTTTAATCAATTAATTTTTCTTATAGTTCTAAACATCATTAGAAATCATTAAATTTCCAAGAGCTATGCTCATTTCTAATTCACAAGGAAAAAGATGCATGAAATATTTCAGGTAAGTACAGGACACTTGAAAGAAAGCGTGGAATATTCCAAGGTGTTTAAAACTGTCTTCAACTCCCCAATTTGTTGACAAAATTTGAGACACTTGAGTTAGAAGTATATGAAAAGTACATTTTATTAAATTCACTTAAGCACATGGTGGGGCATCTCTCAGCCACAATTTTTTTCCTGGGGTTGCATTTTATTTGGCTGTTTAAAATCCTCACCTGCAAAGTGAATTATTGAGGGGCTTTACTTCCAGAAGAGGGAGGGAGGGAGGGAGGAGGATGAAAAAAAATATTCAGGGCATTCCCATAAGCCCAGAAGAACTTCAGGGCACTTGACGGAAGCATGACTTGAGTATATTTGGTGTAAATAAATATTCAGTTAAGGTAGGTATTTTAACTTAAGCTAAATAAAGTGAACCACATGCTTCCTCTATCACTGCAAACACACTACTTATCACCCAGAATAACTACGGGGTGTATGTTGGGGAAATACTAAAGAATGTACAAAGCTCAATCACACTCAAGAAAAACAGCAGGAATTTCTATTCAGTGTTTGATCTGAGTTAGAGAGCAGAGCAAATGGTCTAAGAATCCAAAACCCCAAGTACCATAAACAGACTTTGGAGTTCTAGCTCCAGACTACAAACAAGACAGTGTAAATAATCAGCCAACGAGACTGGTTCTAGCAGCCAAACAAACAGATCAGTGGTAACAGGCAGGTGAAACAAAACACGGTGGAGTGGGTTGAAAAGAAAATTACAACAGACTTAGCCAAAGATAATAGTGGGAGGGCAACCAGGCTTGAAAACTGGAATTTCAAAAACAGCACAAGGTCTCCTAGCCTGTACCAGAGACCTTTAGGTATTAAAGTAATCAAAGTAGAAAGATTTCTTTCTTTCACTTGCTCTAGTTACTGTGCCAGCTTGGATGGAAAGTCAAAAAAAAAAAAACAAAACAATCCAATCCCCAAAACAAACACATTTGTCTGAATCAAGTTAAGATTGCCTCTTCAGCTGAGCCTCCCTGTCACCTCACAGTTACTAAATAAATAAGAATTTCCTTGGAAATAACCAGACTACAAAAGAACAAGTCATTCCGGGTAAGAAAAAACCTCTCCAGCAACAATATCAACTAAATACATCATTAAATAAAACCACACACACAGACACAAAGCCTGGAGGCAGATTCACAGTACTGAGTTACCTCTGAATCAGAAGACAATGCATTTTCTATTAATTTCACATTCTTTTAAGAACATTGCAAAATGGTAACACCCGGCACTGTGCCACACTGAAGAACTGTAAGTTACATAGCAGTGTGTTTTAAATAAGAAAATAATTGTAAACTAATTTAAAATACACACCAAAAAAAACCCAAGAAAAATGGGCATTTCTATGCATTCTTGTCTGTATGTGGCTCAGTTTAGTTTTGCAGGTTTTTGCTGTAGAGCTCCTCCTGGACAGGTAACTGACACCATTGGTTTGCATTTCTAACACTTTCACTTTGTTCAGGTAAGCTGCTCTCAAAGAAGTCCTACTGGTTTAGGTTCACCACACACAAAACATTTGATTAGAATTAGTCTTTCAGTGCTTGCTTTATTTTTTTTTAGCTATTTCATTTACCTTTTAAAATCATCCTTAGCTTGATTGAGCCTGTGGAAGGCAAACACATGCCCACAACACGCCTTCAGCAAACAAGCAGTGATGACATGCAGACTGTAATACATAATATTTCTACACTGACTGGTGAAAGAAGTTGCCTTTTAAAGCAGTAAGCCAGATCAAACATACATTAACGCAGTGCAAAGCAGAGGATCCAGCTCCTGATGTAGCAGATACTTGAATCCAGTGTTGCAAAATTTAATGTACCAGTGTTTTGCAGAGAGGCAAAACAGCAGCTCCCAGCTTTGCAGAGTTTAGTAGTCACTAAAAGCTGGGATCCACCATCTCACTTAAAGATGACATGGCCAGATGCCATGCAAAGACATTTAAGCCACATTTGGTACCGTGCCATCAGTATGTCAACCCCCCCTCTTATAAATCACGATGCAATGTGTTTGTGAAGATGGGACTGTGAGTCAAAGCCTTTGACTAACTCATAGCAGATCTATGTAACATCCATGCAATTCAGATGTTAAACAGATTTTATGATTTGACTAGATTTCATTAAAACTGCTTTTTCTGCTACTTCCCACACCAGCTTTTGGTTCTTTGTAAATGGGAAAGAAACATTGATCCAACTACAATGTTACTCCCACTCCAAAAGCAAGAGATAACAAGTCTCACTCAGGCCCATCTATTTTATTCACTTTTCACTGGCTTGTTTACAACATCTAACAGAGTTTTCTTTATTGGAGCACATTTTCCTTTTCCATTTGACTCAGGAAAAGCCAACAGAAGAAAAACCCCAGGGTTAATAAGGAGTGCTGGGGATAAGCAACTTGATTTTTCTTATGTGAAATACAAATGAAACCAACAAGGGAGGACGGTGATGCAGTAACTGCACAACACAGAGAAGATCCAGCTTCCAGTTCTGAACCTGCTGTGGAATTCCTGTGCAGCTGTGCAAGACCATTTTACATCTGTGTCCCTACTGATTTGAAAATAGGATGCTATCATGCCAGAACACGGGAACTAATTTAGAACTGGGGTATCACCATGGTGAATGTTGCCTATATTCAAATGCTTAAGTGTCCATCACAGAAAATCCTAAGTAGCTACAGCTGAAAAAAAAGGGAGCATGGAGCTTGAGATTCTAATGTGAGATCTGGGGGAACAGGGTTCTACTCCAAGCTCTGTGTCAGATAACTTCTGCAACAATGCACAAGTCACCTCAGCCACATCTCTGAAACAGTGCAGCACGAGTATACTGCCCCAGTAGATAGCCCTGCTGTGGAGAGGACCACACTGAAGGAATCACTGCTCTGACCCTGGGATAGCAGAGGACATCAGGTGACATAGTGCTTGGCTCTGCACAGCTCCTTAGACCTGCTCCCATTCAATGCAACACTACCACTTGCTGACTGAGCCAAAGGAAGTTTGCTCTCTTCACCCATTTGTAACAGTTTCAAAACTCAACTTCAAATTAAAGAATATTTTCTCTTTATAAATTGTCTAATCAAGCATGACTTTCCTCATCTGTTGAGGTATTTCACAAGAATCATTCATTGAAGATAGCTACAAAACTATTTAAACAAATCATTAAAGAAAAGTTATTCAGGCAGAATTTTGGGCTGAAATGTTTTCCCATCTGCAACTGAATTCAGACTTGTGAAGTGAACCACACATTCATTTCAGCACTTAGAGTTACATGATTTTTATTTTAAGGTTGTATCTCTCAAACTGCATTTCATTAGCCTCTTTTGCCAAATGAGATGAAGACTTCCATCTGTTCCAGTAAAAGCACTTTGGCAATTTTACTTGGCTCCATGCATTACAGCTCTGGGCAAATAAAACAAATACACAGAGGTAAGCAGTACTAGAGTTCACCTTGGCTGGTATTTTGTTTTATCTTATATCCTTGACTATGCACAAGTTTCTCCCATCTCAGAGGTACATGGAATACACAAAAACAGCAACAAGAGCAACAGAAAAAGAAAGTCAGACAAAGGTGGGAATAAAAGAAGTGGAAGGAAGTTATCTTAGTCCCATTTTTAAAAGAGCAACTGAAAATTTGTTGTGTTTACAGTACCTCAATGGTTTCTATGTCAGATGTGATCAGTTTACAAATGCTAGCTGCAAGCCTCCCGTGCTTCCCAACTAATTCAGTTTCACACTGAAAGTAGCAGATGCCAGTATCCAGACATGTTTAAAAGAAATCAGGTCATTTATTCTAAGTACATTTATAGACATAAATGCCTAATTCACATTGCTGAAGAACAAGTCAAAGTAACTTCTGATGATTTGTGCTCTGAATTTTGTCTTTTCACTTTAAAAAAAAAATGGATGTCTCCTGCTTATTTAAGTCTATTACTCTCTGCAGGCAATCACACCATGAATCCTTTTATGAGCCACTCACAATCCAAGTCCCAGTGCTCTATGCTCTTGACCCTGTAAGTTCCTCTCATAAAGCTGTTTCAATACCTCTTGTCAGATGGCTGGAAAATATTCTCATCATCAGATCAAGCTTACTCCAGATTATATCCAGCCCTTCCTATGTCAGATTTGTCCATTAATTTGTATGTCTCACTGGCTGGCATTTACTCATATCCTGTCACACGCAGCACTTAGGCATTTTCTTCTCCACCTTCTCACCTGGAGGTCTCTATTCTTTACAGCCTTCGTAGGAACTGGGACACTGCCTATCACCAGCACAGATAAACAATTAAATTCTAAGTAGCTTGCACTCAGCTTTTTTTTCCAGTAGTGCTCTTGATACTGCTTTTCTTGAATATTTTCCAAGGCAAGAGAAGTATAACTGGCATAACCAATATTAATTAATTAATAAATGCTATGTGATGGAAAAATAATTACAAATACTATAAATCACTATCAAATCCTAACTACTAACTAGAAGGGGTCACTTCTAACAGGGTAATGATTCAAATTCGTCCCCAATGAATGTGTCAGCTTTCTGTGTTCAGTACACCTGAAATCTAGGTGACTTTCAGCAATCATTTTATAAGCTCTGACACTGATTAAAATAAAACACAATGAAGGATTCAAAGCAAAGTATTCAAGATGAATGTCCAACATGTAACTCCAAACTGTTAAGTATTTACAAGGCACGTAAAAATAAAGTTATTAATTACTTCTGCTCTCTTTAAGCAAGAAAGCAGTAGGCAAACGGTGATGATAGTAGCCAAAGTTCGTGCTTAGCATTTCAATTCCATTTGCCATATACAGACAGAAGCAGAAAGACCTGAAGAAAACAATCCTTGTTTTTGAGTTTGAACTGCAAGTTGCAAAACTGTATTACTCTTTCAGCAAGACAACAAGCAAAGATCTTGTATGCACACTTTAAAAATATAAAAACCCTATCAAGTACTGTACTGCATTAGGTCAACACCTAACTAGGGTAGAGAAACTTGAATAAATATCCACTTAGGTCACTGTTTAGTCCGTACAGGACACTGTACAGACAAACATCCACTTAGGTCACTGTACACACAGTACAGGACATGTGGCAAAAGAGCACAAGACCAAGGAAAGTATAGCCTTGCAGTGCCAGTTATCAGTATTTCACAGATTTCCTCACCCAAGGTAATGACCAAGACGTGGACATTTCTTCCATGAACTTTAAAGGACAGAAGTTTCAGCATCCACAATATTCCTTGTTAACGAGCTTGTAAATTATTTTCCCCGTTGTGTAAAAGAAAACTTTTTGTTTTCAGCCTGTTGCTTGACCATTTAACTTCATGCCAACTCCTCTGCAATTATGACATTTCACAATGCTTCCCACTTCACCTTTGACATGCTACTCAGTGGTATAGCCATCACCCTTTCTCCAGTCATCTATTTTCCAGGCTTGACAGATCTAATCTGTTTAGAGTTTCTTCATGCAGAAATAATTTCTCAGCTCTCAACACAGAATTGCTAAGCAAACCCTATCTTTTTAAAAAGAAACTAGGATTTTGGGCTTTTTAATGGGGTAATACATCTTAACAAGAAAATACACCATGTGAGACACATGCACAGGGATGATTCCTACAGCAGTATAATGACATTTTCTCTTCTATTTCAGGCTTCTGATGTTTGATTTGCTTGCTATAAAGCATTACACAGATATTTTGGAGAAATGCTTGCAATTACTTCAGCTAATCCTTTCTTTGGGATAATAACAACTCAGTTTGATTCCAATATATTTCTCCATTTAAATTACATGTGTATACATTTCACACTATGTGCATTACTTCACACATGTTAATACTGGACTTCTCTTCCCATTTCACTATCTAGTCCCTTGATAATGCAAAATCTTTTCATGATGCTGTGTCGTTTTGACAACAATTAGCAGTTTTTAAACTACTAAACATCAGTCTTCACTTTGCTCCCTCAGTTTTTCAGAAACCACTTTGTAAGCCCACCTGCCACCAGGGTGCCAGGTGGGGTTATAAGTCTCACAAGCCTCTCATCACATATTATGGCATAGTTTGAATTTGCTGGTGTTGTTTTGTTTGTTCGTTTTGAGAGCCACAACATTCACACACTGCACTGCCGATTCATTCCAAGGACTCCCAACAGACCTGCAAGTCACGCCTCCCATTGAGAAAAACCCTTCTCTCTGCATATTAAAAAAAAAAAAAAACCCAACAAACAAAACAAGCCTTGGATGAATCATCACGGTTGGAAGAGACTTTTCAGATCATGCAGTCCAACCATTCACCCAGCACTGCCACCATAACTCCTTAATCACTAAACCATCACCCAGTGCCACATCCAGACACCTTTGAACACCTCCAGGGACGGTGACTCCACCACTTCCCTGCACAACCTATTCCAAGGCCCGACCACCCTAATAGTGAAAAGATATTTTCTCATCTCTAACCTGAAACTCCCCTGTCTCAGTTTAAGGCCATTTCCCCTGGGCCTCTCACTGCAGGCACAGCAGATGCACCTCACTACAGCCTCATGTTAGGTGGCTGTCGAGGGCGATAAGGCCTCCCCAGAGCCTCCTCCTCTCGATCCACGTAAGAAAAAACCTCCTAAGAGCTGTCTAAAATAAATTCTAGCAAACAGATGTCAGAAGCTGAAGGATGCCAGTCCCAACTTTACTTCTTGCACTCACTGGCATTTCAGACCCATGCATGTAAGAAGCACAAGGTGACTGCTCAGGAGTCCCTAAGAAAAAAAGCCCTCAGTTTCAGAGGAAACACCGAATTAAACACCGAATTAAGGCTCTGGGAGCATATCAAGGCTGAAAACGGCTCGGGAACAAAGAGAAGAGGGCGCTGCACACCCCACACACTCCCCCACACGCCGGGCCACAGTGCCCTTTCCCTTCCCTCAGTCAATCCGAGCCAAGAGGAACGAGCACAGATTGCGAGCCCGGCGCGGCGGTGCGAGGGCGTGCGGGGAGCCCCAGCACCGCCCGCCGCAGCCGGGCCAGCAGCCTCCCCGCCGCGCCCCGGCGCTCACCGCACAGCATGAAGAGCAGCACGCAGGCCAGCGTGGCCACGATCACCAGCAGGGTCAGCCCGATGCTCTGCCACATGGCGCGGCCGGGGGGAGCCGGGGGGACCCGGGCCGGGCCGGCGGCCGCAGCAGCCCGGCTCCTGCTCCTCCTCCCGCCGCCGATCGACCCGGCGGCC